>VZRV01004037.1:1362713-1444205 GCA_013398115.1 Falcunculus frontatus
GGGGGGGGGGGGGAGAGGTGTTTATGTCTATAGTCCACTTGACCAAGAATGACTCTCACATTGCAGCAACGGAGCACCATCCTCAGCTGACACGTTCTCAATGTACTGTGGTCTGAGCTACTCACCAGACTGGAAATGCTTCCAAACATATGCCAAAGCACATCCCAGAGCACAGGTTGAGCTCTACTCCGAGGTACATTGCTTCCTCACAGGCAGAATACACTGTGCTCCCCCCAGGAGCCTCAGGTGTTGGTCATAAGCAGAGCTTCCCACCTTTCTGCAGCTCTCAAACTATATGAGGATTTGTATGGGAACTGTCATCATGTCAGGTGACTTGGGACAATGAGGACCTTGTAAGGACACTTTTCTGAACTGTGGTGGCTCTTAAACTAAATAAGAACTGTGACAGAGGTTAGGTGCAATATTAGCACCTATTTGATGTTAGGTACAAGGAGTATATTCACTGGTAAGGTATGTGCACTACAGTTTGCAAGGCCAGGGAAAGCCTAAGAAGTGTAAGCATTAATAAGGGTTTGGAGACACTGAAGATGAGCCAACAAAACCTTCATCTGAGATCCAGGATTTTGGGCACTCAGGATAGAATAAAGGATGACTGGATATCCCCAGATATGAACAGGAGAACCCCTGGCTTTCCCCTTGTACCCTGACTGCCAGGTTTTCACACATGGCAATCCTGGGTTACATACTGTTTCCCAGCAGGGCTGCTGAGAAAATACTCAGTGTTATTTCATGTCATGTTTGTATTACTGTCTTCTTGGATTAATACATTATTTGGAATAAGGAAGGAAGGGTAAAAAGCAAACAAGTCAACACCAGACATAATTCAACAGCCCACTGTCCCAGAAAAGGTAGAACAATCATCTGTCAAAAGGATCAAGCAGTTCTTTTTGAAGTTCTCTCAGTATCCCTAATTCCATAGTTTTAACCAATTGTCTGCATATAATTTAAGACAGCAATTCACAGAGCAATTCCCACTCCACAGTACTTAGGATATTATCAAAAAAGAACTAAATTTCCAAGAAAAATATCAGATTGATTTACCAACAGGCAACAGCATATAGTATATTTATTAGTGACCTGGATAAAGACACTTCCAGTTTCATCTTGAAACGTGCTTTCTCCATAAAATGCTATTATTATTACCTCGTCAAGCTCCCTGCTCCAAACCAGACACACATCTGAGCCCTGGTCTTCCTGAAATAAATTCACAGCTTAACACTTCAAGGTTGCTTGCTTGTCCCATAGAGCCAAGGCAGCAAGGAATATGTATGCCATAAATAATGAGGCAGTCAAAATATCACACCCCCCAGTTACATGCTTCCTTTCAAAGGGCTCTGGCCCAGAAGAGCTTTATCTAAGACACAGCAGTTGTGATTATCGAAGGACATTTTAAAAGTCACCAGGATGTGAAGACAGAAGCAGCTGTGCTTGTGTAGCTGTCTGTCATTCCTCTGGGCTGTAGCACTGAGAATGGAGAACAGAGCGCTTGGTCAAACCTGAGTGACTCTATGAATACAAAGTGTGATTGTGCACGTTATTGAGGGTCACCTCAACTGAACAGAGACAAGGGAGCCCTTCTCAGTAATTACACAAAGGCCTATTTACCTTTGAGCCATACCATCCAGTGTACCTATATAAGGTCATATTAACAATCACCTGGGCTGTTATTAACTGGTACCTGTTTACAACAGGCATCCACTGATCTCTGCATGATTTTAGCAAGAGCCTCTGAACAATCATATTTCAAGGCTAAGGCCTTCAACTTTACTGTCTACAGTCTTACAGAAAGACAGACACATCTTTTCCCTCATTCATCCTAAATTCTCCTTATCTTCAAGTCCTTAGACTACATCCATCATACATGGTACCTTATGGATAAGCTTGCCAACTCTTTAATGTTATGGTTGTAATTAATAGGTGCTTTTAAACCTACTGTGAGGAAAGCTGTAGAGAAACAAAGATATAAAATAAAAAACAAATAACCCATGACTACATGTGCAATGGCATATCCCTAGCCTGCTCCATCAAGGTTGCAGCAGGACAGCTGAAAAAGATACAGCATTCAATCTCTAGAATCTAAGTGCACATCACTAAAAACATAATATCAGAAAAAAGAATCAATGTGAAGTTCAGAAACTCAATTAGTTTTCCCATGCATTACAAGAAGTCTCTGCCATCTTCCTGTGAGAGTTTACCATTTTCACAAAATATGAAAATACCTAAAATGAATGGATTAACCCATGATTTTATTTCACAATATCCCAGTGGAACTGAATTGTCATAATGTACAATAATAAGAGCGCTAGTTACTTTTAATTAAGGGCAGACTTAGTTAAGGTCTACAGGATTGGATTCAAACAGAGTCAAAATAAAAGAAAAGCCCAATACTCAAAAACACAGCTAAAATTCCTTAACATTACAATATTGGGCTTTATAAAGAATACATAAAACATTAGATTTGCAAACCATAGCCTACAAATGCAGGGAAGAAACACTCATAAAGGAGTATGTTGCCTGGAAGAGAGTTAATTGCTTCAGAAAGAAGCAAATTCAGAATAAACCTATAAAACACTTAACAGATTTCCTTCTCCCTACCACCTCCTAAAATGAGACAATGTCATTACTGTACTACAGCGTTTCATTTTACTTACTTTTATTCTCTTTTGTTTTCCATTCAAAACTACTCTTCTGACACTCAAAGTCATTTCTTATCTCACTGAGTAGTCAGTGCATTAACACAAATATATTCATTCCTTTCTAACTCAATAACAGCCACATCACTGCTTTATTACTGCACATGTAAACCATCCCAAAACTCACCTTGCTGCATCTTCTTCTAGAAGGAGCTTCACAAACTGTCTAGGGATGTGCAGTGACAGGATGCTCTCTGCCATCTGCTCCAAGATTCTCAAGTGGTTTCCATCAGTGGTCGGGAAACGATACATTCGGCAAATGGCACCACCAAACACTGCAGAATTAAAACCATAATATTTAAGCCTAGGGTTTGATTTAAAAGTGTACAAAGTATCTTCTTTCTTAAAGTAAATGGCTTCGGTTCCCTAACAGGCTGAAACACCGTGCTGTAAAGATCTGGTTTAACCAGGCATCAGTCTACCTTTTCCAAGGATGGTCATTCTGCAATGACCATTCTTTGAGCGTTTGCAAGAAAAGCGTCCACCCCAAATCACTTATAACACTAGTAAGGAAATTAAATGAAATACATATTCAACTCTTCAAATGCTTTTTCTTTTTTTTTTTGGCCTATGTACTGCGCATTTTCCTCTCATGCAATCTTTTCCTGGAAAACTAACCTTTCTGCAAGATTCTTTTTTAAAGCTATTTGCTTTCCTCTGTCCCTCATCCTGCAACAATTGCTTAGGAACAGACTATGACATTGCATGGAAAATGTTATATTACAGTCAACTTAATGGGAAAAGTTTGCCTATGCTTTTTTTACAATACAAAATAGTGCATATGATAAAATTATTTATTCTGGTATGACCCTCAAAAGACTGCTCAATGAGCAGCCTGTTCCTATTCAAATGAAACATCTGCTGAAATGCCCCGGGGCCACAGGCACACAGGAAAAGATTGGCTTTTATTGATGCCTAAAGCTTACTTGTTACAGACCAGGGCAGCTTACCAGATTTCAGCAGTGCATCCTTCCGCAATGAAGCATATTTGGATCTGATTCCTAAAGATTCTGTTAAACTTTCATCAACTGGCAACACAGTCTGAGCAAAAACAAAAACAAAAAAACCAGAAATAGTAAAGAATGAAACCTCAGTGCTCAAGCAATATGCAGTGATGACCTATCACACAGACTTCAAAGAAATATTCAATTCAATGTATGCTTTAAATAAATATTTTTAATCTTTTTACTGTGGACAAAAAATATTGCAGGCTGAAATAATAAATCCCAAGCATTTCTATTTTCTTCTACTGCACAGTTCAAAATGTCACAAAAATTTTCATCCAGCCATTCAATTACTTATGTTAGCACAGCTCCAGACTCCTTTCAGGTACTGCATCAATAGGCATGAACAGATCTGGAGGATAAAAAGGGATTCTAATGCACACTGTGAATATAACACACATATAAGAGTGCAGTGATCACCAAGATATTCAAAACACAAGCTTTACAGAATTAAATATATGTCTAGGCTGAGAAAGTGCTGCAAACATCTGCTGTCAAACAATTATTTGGGGATCAGGGGAAAAAAAGTCCAGAAGTAAAGTAACCTCTTTAGTTTTACTAAAATTCTGGGAATTCCCTAGCAACCTCATTACAGTTTTGCTTAATGGCACCTTCCAATTCACAATGTGAAATGAAATACCACATCTCTCTGAAACTGGTTATCCATGCACAATGTACACCAATGAACAGCACCAGAAGCCTCTTCCAATGAAGAACACGAGTACTTGTTACTAAAGCTTAATCACTTTAAATTAAAATTTTTCCCAAGACTTCTAACCCCACACGTGAGCACCAAGGGCTCTGCAAAACTCAAAATGGCTTTATCACCATTAGGTTGCTCCTTACAGTATTTTGAAAATGTAAAGCACTACTAAATACCAAGATGGACAGGAAAGTTGCTGGCAGATGTCAACCTAGCTTATTTAAATGCTGGCAATACATCTGCACTCTTCTAAATTTGATACAATATTCACACTCACCCTTCCATTAATTGTATCAGGTGACCTTGTGACTGGAGGCCTTTGGTCAGATTTTTCCTCCATCTGCCATCCAATAACTGTGATGTTACCTACACGGTCACTTTCAGCCGACCTGCAACAAATACTCTGCGTTGAGATTTTTTTGGAGGAGGACCTGTTCATCAACAAGGAAACACTTATAAAAGGCTATTAATCTTCAAACTTCAAGAACATTTTAAATAGGAAGCTTTTCAACTTCATTTGGAATAATTTTATAACAGGTTAGTCCAACAGGAGAACATTCCCTTTATTCCATAAGGATGTTGTATGGAATTAAAGGCAGCCTAAAACCATGCATTGTTTCCATGCTTCTGTAAAACCAGAAAGAGCCCACATTCTACAATTAGGCAAAAGCAACTTAAATTGTGAGCATTATTGAGAGAGCTATTTGAATGTACATGCACACATATGTGAGGTGCCTGTGAGTTTCAGTGTCTGAAACCAAACTTTTAACTCTCATTGGTGCAGTTTAACTCCAACTGGTACTGTTGCAACCAGCAGATTTTGATAATATGTGGACCAAACAGACGTGGCACCAAATCTTCTTCTCAACACAGAAGTCAGTCAAGGTCACCAGTTATGAGGCTGATCACATCTTGTGCTTCTGCAGACAATTTAGACTGGGAAAACTGGGGACCAGACATTCCATAAAGAAAAACCAATGCTAAAAAGAAGGATCTTGAAAAGAAGTGGTCTAGAAAAGAAGAAGGTCAACACTTTAAACGGAGGTAAGACCCCTGAGGCAGAGAAAAATCCTGGACACAAGGGAGTTGTGTGCAATTACAAGAGATCTCCAGGAATCTGGGCACCAGCAGCTGAGACAGGACATGAACAGCTGGGCAGCTGCAGAGCAGGAACCAACACAACTTTCTGTCCCAACTTCCCAGAGCAGCAGCCATCTCCCTGATGGGGAGAGAAGCCAACACCATATGTACACATGACTGAAAGGGCAGCAAATAAAGTTAGTGAGTCAGAGACAGAGAAAAGTGGGGCAAAAGCCACACTCCTGCTGGGTTTAAAATACATACAGGTACCGAGGTCTATCATAAGTGTCATTTATTCTGTCTTATCTGTGGCACAGTAATTTTGGCAGAGACATTATGTTTTTATTTTAAGATGGAGTCTAAATGGTATTTTAAGATTGCTGTTTACATGTAAAAATATGCTGAGACAACTAAGACAAAAAAAAAAGTTGTAGGAATAGGCTACTGGGGAGGCAAAAGAAAGAGGCACACAGGGTGACTACAAGAAAAGGTTTAAAGATCATAGAGCATTCTTGTAGACAGTGCTCTGTCTTCAGCTTATATACATTTAAAGGTTCAATGACAGTAAGAAGAAACGCATGTATTCACACGGTTTGATAATCAGAATATACTTGATATCAAAACAAGAGAGTTTAATTAAGTCCATTTTCAACTTAGTCATGAAATAAGAGGTTTTCATCACATCTTAAGCATGTTTTGAAGAACTAAGAATTAACACTCACATAAAGGAAAATATTACAAACCTTAGTGTTATGTGCAACCTGTGGTACTTCTCCTGAAGAAGATCCTTTACAGTGAACGTCCCAGAACCCAACAAATACATCTGAAAGAAAATGAATTCCAGAACTGTATTTACCTTTACAGTGAGCAAAGGCTCTGACCACAGCACTGAAGTCCAAAATACAATTACTATGCATAAAAGTCCAACAGCAAAAACGTAACTAAATATGCCATACATAACTAATTAAAACCTCTTAAAATGTAATATATTTGGTAATGTATAAAAATTTTTCTTCTACTGGAGGACAACATGTATTTTTGTTTCTCTAGGATATGAGTGGAGGCACCTCACTCCATATATATGAGCTTAGGCCAAGTATATGAGCAGTACAGAAACACTGAAAGCAATGACTGAACTCAGGCTGCATCCTTGACCCAAACTTGTCTCCTCCTGAAGAACTTACCTCCTCTGGAGGTATTCATTTTTCCCTACAGCTTCCCCATGAAGCACTGAACAGAGAGGAGCAGCTCTGCTGCCCCTGAGGAAGCCATGGAATAGCAGACATGTGGGGCCTGTAACAGTATTCTGGACAACAGCCTGAGAATAAATGGCCTGTATTGCCCACAGATCCAAGTAGCAACATGGGAGCACTGACACTTAAAAGCTTTTTCAGTAAAGAAACAAACCGTACACCTGAACAAAATCTACTGTATCAGGGCAGGGTGATTTCTGAAATTTAGCTGCTCTCTTCCAAAGGACAGTCTCATTATGGCATTTTGGCACAGGCTAGAAGCCTCGGTTAGGGGTGTTGGATCCTATTCATGATCTAGTTCACTAAAGATGTCCACAGTGTAAGAGCACGAGTGACAGGACCTTTTAAATTTAAATCCATGGTTTCCAAACTTGCTGCAGACAAGCCTTATTTGAGAAAACTGGCAACGCTTCTCACTCTGCCAAGCCAATCTCATTCGTTCCTCCTTTTCCTACCCATCTTGTTTTCCGTATGATCAGTGCTGCTATCCCTTCGTTTTCTTTGACAGAAGTTACTAATTTTATCTCTTTGCTTCTCATTTCCTTGCTCCACACTGACCAGGCAGGCAACAGAATAAAGAAAACTTACTGTTCCCTGAGATCTATCTTTGACGTCATACACGGAGAGTTTGATTTGTGTCATTTGATTGATAAGAGAGTCTTGGAAAAAGGCAATGCTGCTTAGAAAGATAGGATTACTTGTTCCCTGTAACATAAACAAAAAGCCAAAAGTTAACATAAGGTGATACTTGTTAGGAAGAAATGATTCCTGTGTTAGCTTCAATTTTAAATCTAATCTAGAAGTACCCCAGCACTTACCTCAATAATTTCTGTCTGTGCATGCTTCGTCCAGAATGCCTGGGGAGGTGTAGTTACACTCACTGCTACAAAACTATTTGGTTTTCGATCTAGCGATGGAGTTAACAGCTCACTGCAAGCTTTAGGTATGCAACAGATAAACAAATTCAGATTCAGGATCTTTTTCACATTGCTGTAAGACTCTACCTTTTTATAAAACCACATTATACACCCTGAGCAATCAAGCCGCAAAGGGCTTAATATTAATTCTACCACTACACGATAAAAGCAGACATGACTCACCTTTGTGCATGCAAACAGTAAACATGCAATCAGATCAGTCTGGCTCCAAGTTCTAGAGCTGCAATTTAAACTTGTTCTCTTCTAATACATGCCTATCCACCCCCTGGCAAGCTCATTCTAACAGCCTACATGCATAGGTTTTCCCCTGGGAATCTCATGAGCGTGGCTGCTTTTGATTTGAAGTCACACCCCATTAAGCCCATTATCAAATGGCATTTGCCCAGGGAGAACCAACAGAAGTGCCTGAAAATTGATCAATTTGATCAATTGATCAATTGACTACTGAGGAAAACCAGCTTGTAATTGTAAAATAACAGCAATTTATTTCCTCTAAAATGTTACTGTGAGTTTAACTGCTGGGAAAGGACTACGGTGAGTAGGAAACAACTTCCAGAAATTTCAACGAGTGACTCTACACAATTACATTAAATTTCAGAGCCAAACTCTAGCTAGCTAGATACACATAACTACAGCATGGTCCAACTCTGCTTCAGCTATGTGCAGGAAGTTAATTCTGAAATTTACCTAAACAGCTTTGTAATTCTAGATATTTTTAATTTATCTGAAAATAACTGAAGTACCTTATTCAGCTCTGAGAGTGCTTGTTAAGATTATTATTCATAACACAATTACACACATCTAAAGAAATTTTCTAATTTTTCACTATCACAGTGTTAAGAGCATAACCTTCCAGATAGCAGTACACTATTAAGCCAAGAAAACCATCCTGCAGTCGAAAATGTGGACTGAATTTTCATGAAGAAAATATTTTTCACTTATTCTTCAAGTGAGATGAGTCAATGCACAAGCTTCTTGTCCAAATTCAACCATCTCAGGATTCAGGTCACTTCTGCGTCTCGCATTGTCACTTGACAGCAAAGACCCCAGAAAGAAGGTATGTGTAATTCACAATTCTTAGAAAGCATTCTGCCCTAAAATGGTGTTTCCAGCAAATCTTCAGTTTGCTTGAAGACCTGAACTGCTGATATACTGACACTGAAGACAGTTTTACTGCATCTTCACATTAAAAAGTAAACATTTAACAATAATATTCACATAGTAAACATTTAAAATTTTCTAAGACCGATGTTTTAGTTACAGACTTTTAGAAACTTCACAACATTAAACTGCTGGCTGCTTATCAAAAGATACTGTACAGGCAGCATGAAAACTGTACCACATCTCCATAAAAATCAGAGCAAAGTTACAAACCTTACTATATGAAATGCACTTCAAAATCAACACTTACAAAACCCCACACATATTCAAAAGCATGCATCATCAAAGCTAGCATAAAAATCACTAACCCTACCTAAACTGAACTCTAAAATCGGCTCATCTGGATCCTGAATGTTTCCTGTAAATCAGAAAAATTAACACAAGATTAGCCAAAGATCACTGCCATGTGAATTCTTTCCTGAAGTTGCAATCATGCAGAGAAAGAAATTGCATTTTATACAAAAATTATTTTTCTTTAATTAAGTGAGCCTTGACTGGTATCTAAAACATTTATGTGGTAATCCTTGGTATCTAATAATTATTTGGAAAACCTGGGATGATCTCAGTTTACAAAACATATTAAAATACGTAAAGCTATGTGAGATTATATGCAAAATGGGAATATTAAATGCTTAATCTCAATAGAAAACAACACGATTAAAGCCTGAGCCACTATTAACTCCAAATTATTAAATCAGACATGTCTACTCCGTGGTAGTTAATAGGACAAAGTTTGAAAGTACCTGTGTCTCTCACTAATGAAAGAAAGCCTCTGAGGGTTACAATCCTAATTTACTAACCTTAAAAGAAAGGGAGATAAGCCTCAGCTCCCTGAACACTCTTGAAAATTTTATACAATGTCAAACAAGGGGGTTGCCAAGACTCTTCCTAGACCTTGACATTATTTTGTTATTTTCTCCTCTTTGCTTACTTTTGAGTGATAAGCATAACTACACAAAATCTAGCTTAATTTTTTCAATCCCTCTCTGATTTTAATGTATTGTCTATTTTAAAAATAGTAAATTCAAGATTTAAAATTTTTTCTGTGTAATTCCTTTATCTCATTACCTCCAGATAACCAGACACGTCTAAATTTTCAAATAATTAAAACAAAAAAAACCAACATTAGTACAAGGCAGATTCTGAAATGAGCAGCAGCAGAGCAATAGCTGACAGGAAGGTACAGACCTGTTAGAGAAAGACCAACCATGTCAGAGGTGACATCAATGGTGGAGGCCCTCTGCACAGTGCGGGATTTGGCACCATGGCGGGGACTGTGTTCTCTTGCTGTCATTTTCTCATGAAGAGCCCTTCTTTCCTTGCTGCTTGGCTTTACTGATGTTTGTCTCACAGAGTAGCAGAGTGCAGCAGGTTGTCTCCAACTGCTATTCCTCTAACATTACCATGCTAAGCAACAGAGAAAGCAAAAACATACACCAACATTTTAGGCCACTATCAGCTACTGTTCTTTTCAACAGGAGCAAACCTACTGCCATAAAATCACCTCAGGTCATTCAAATAAAATGCTCAAGGCACATCCAATGCACAGTAACTCCATTTGCATCAACTGTACATCTGCAGCATTTTACAGCAAATTGCTGAAAACTGGACCACATGCAAGAAAGCTTTTCTGTCAGAGGATGGGGCTTGAGAGAGACATGTTAACAGACCAGCTGCTCTTCTCCTTTGTCTAAGTTATTAAATCATCCTTAATGAAGTTTCCCGGTTTTCATAATCCCTGGGGAGCACAAGTAAATTTGTCAGATGGGGCCTCTGTCTGCAGAGGAAGGACTAGCGATAAGGACAAAGGGACAACAGGTTGGTAGAGCGCAGAACAAAAAGGCAGGAAATGTTGCTAGTGTCAGCACACTGTGTTGTTCTAGGCTCTACTGCCATGAGGAAGGGATAATGAAAACTATAAATAAAGCCTACTGGGCCAGAGAGAGGTTGAAAATCTGGGATGGTGGTGGAGAAAAAGCAAAAAGGGATGCCTGCTGATGTGGCACATGGCAGCATCTGTGCTTTTCCTCCACCCTACACATTTTTGGACTACAGACATCCATGACAGTTCTTCCCCTCACAATGCCCATGAAGTGAAAAATTGCAGTAGGAAAGAAAGCCTACAGAAAATTTGGCTATGATTTTAAATGTGAATGTTCCTTCAATCAGCCGTGCTAGCACTGCAGTTATGGAACTTTTGTATTTGTTCGTACTATTATGACAAACTCCATTAATTTAGGAAGTGAGGAGTAAAATCTGATAAACCTGAAAGGTATCAGTAGAGTGACTAACATCTTCACAGCAGCCCCTCGTTCATTCTACAAAACATTTGAACCACACTGCAAAATGGGAGAATATTTATTTTCCTTTTAGGTTGATGGACCTAACAATGAGCAAGATGCATTCTAATTAAATAAAGCACCTAGCTTATATTTTGTTCTAAAATGCCACTTTAAACATGTCTGAAGGCCTCCAAAGGAACATTCAACCTGCTTAACTTAAGTCTCTGAATTTAACTAATCAGCATCTTCCTCTCTCCATGGGGTACTCAAGCTTCTTAACTACCACGGCTTCACTGGACATCAGAAATTCAAATGCAAGTTAAGCACCTAAGACAACTGAACTGAACATAGCCCTGGCCATCTACATCAGCTCAGGAATTAGATTTTAAATGAGTAGCTCATTCTAGGGAGGAAGGAGTTTGGGCTGTATCTACAAGACAGGCCAGTCTGTTGCCGCTCAGAACTAAGAATTTTATTCAAGTCAGGTTTATACATTATGTCATAAGTCAATTCCAAATAGGAAAAAAAAATTCTTGAATGGAAGAAGCAGAAATTGAGATCTCTGAACATCCCATCCCCAAAAGCTCTGAAACTCAGTGACAGCGTACAAAACAATACTCTGCCTATAGATAACATTTCTGACAGTCAAAAATTAAAGCAGGCAGTTTTCCAATTCATATTGAATAGTTGAGGTTGGATAAATTCTGGAGTTTATCTAATCCAACCCCCTTGTTCAAAGGAAGCTTCTCAGGACTGTGTCCAGTTGGTTTTGGACAAGAATGTACCTCTCTGGCCAACCTGGTTGTTCCAAGGTTTGATCACACACAGTAAAAAAAGCTTTATTGTATTTATTAATATTTAAGTGGCTAGTGAATAACCAACCTTTCTCAAATAGTACTGAATGTCCCAGTATTTGGTCAAATAAAACTTCCATCAAAATTCTTTGACAGCTTCCAAGGCTTTCCATTGTCCTATTTTTTTCCCTTCTTTCAGCAGTAGGCTTTCCTCGGTTTGTTTTTTATATAATGTGATGTTAAACAGTTTGTTAGTCTATTAAACCTAACTGCCTGATGAAAATATGTACAAAATGTACTTGCAGAGATTTAGACAGGATGCCATAGTCCCTTCCCCCAAAATCTACAAATAACGTATTAGAGAATAACTAACATGTTCACCAAGGTACAGGTCAGACAGCAGTTAGGTTAAAAAACCCAGCTGCTTTCCAGCTAAAATCTCTGCAGTTGATGACATCCTTAAAAAGGGTCAATCCTTGATAAGTTAAAAGAGTGTCAGGTATCTAATTTGTTTTGAAGCTATTTCTATTTAAATATTACTGAACGTAGTAATTTTCCAAGGCTCTCTAAGATCTCAACTATTCATTTAAATTGCAATATTAATTTATCATCTAATGATACATCTTTACACTACGTACAAGGATCATACTTACAGAGGGCTCTTTTCCTCATGCGGGGAGGGATTTTGTATATCATAATATCAGTTAAATCCACATCTAAAAAAAATTAACAAAATAATCATCACAAATTCACCATCTTTATATACTGCATAAATCACCACCAGTGGGCAGGTACCATTCTCAGATGAACTGTAAATTTAACTTCTGATTACTAGTGCTCACAATAAAGTTGACTGAAAATAGAAAAACTGTATGATCTTCTACTGGACCTCACCCAGCACTAGTCATGGCAATACCCAGTCAGAGTAGGAGCACAAAGAAATTAGCTTATGCTGAAAAGGACTGACTTCAAGTCAGCATTTGGTGAGTGGGTAGAACAGCTGTAAGAAACATGTTAACATGTTTACCAAAAGGTTTGGTGCTATTAAGAAAAAGGAATATATTTGATACGTTGAGTATAAGACAGCATTTGTTACTACACTTACTTTTCTACAAACTTTCAAAACGTTTTTGTTTGGAAGAATTATAACTGCTACTGTCAGGAGAAAAGATCCCGTGTCAAAACACAGAAGTTCAAAAGATCAGGGTGTAGTCTCTTACTCCATTGTGTGAAAATACTATGTGAGGGAGGCTTCTATGAACAGCTGGCAATGAGCATACAGTATAAGTGAATTATTTTTAAGCTTACTACAGGTTAAATGAAGGTTTGTATTTGATAATGCTACCATCTCATTCAAGTACATTTATATTAAAAGGCTATGTCTTTTAAAACCTCCCATCTAACCCATATTACTGTAAAAGAAATGGGGAATTTCAGTCTCAGTTTCTTGAGTTAATCACCAGCCCTACCAATTACTCAAGACTGCTTAGGAATTTAACATGAGCTCTTATCACTTATAGAAAGATTTTATCTCACCTAAACAACAGAGGAGGCAGGTATCTGATCTCAACTCACCCCTCAGGTTCTCTGTATAGCCAATGGTGAGACACAGGCACTTCCAGAGAACGAGTCACTATTTTCCAAGGTAGGTGGAAAGAGTCACCCCATTGAGATACCGCGCTCTAATTATAAAAATTATTTAGATGACTAGCTTAGTTCCTGATGCTGCAGCTGGGCAAACTGGATCCCTCCCACAGTTGTGCTAGCTCAGGCAGGGATGAGTTCCCTTTACTCAATGCATAGCCAAACAACAGTTGCTCTGATCCCTCTCCTGAATGACAATTGTTTCAACAATTTCAACCTTACGATCACGTTTTTGATAAAAACCAACGGAGGAAGCATTCTTACCAAATTAAAGGTAGTATTAATAGATCACATAGTTTCCTTAGATGGTACCTATCCTTAAATGGATAGTTTCCAAAGACTGGTACCACTCAAGCAGACAGCAATGCCAAAGGCCGATGTAATTCACGTCAAGGCAACATCTCCTGAAGATGGCATGATTTATTTACACACAGCCTTTGGCTTTGCCCTTACTAATACTGCAGACAGTGGATGTTGGCAAGATGTGCAACTTTGCACTTCATGAAGCTTTGCTGCAAGCCCAGTTTTCAACAGACACATGAGAAGCTGTTGTTCACCTGCAGTATCAGTAATGGCCACTTCCACAGTTCAGAGGCTTCTGAACAAGCCTCCCTTCTGTAATGTGAATATTTATTTGGCACTCTATTAGCACAAAAGCATATGACCAGAAGAAAAGTTCTTCGTCTGATGCCACTTCTGCCCTGCTACCCTCAGTCCTGTCAGTCAGCTGTGGAACACAAATGCCATCCTGCTCAGCTACATGGCCTCGTGTCTTCTGAGACGGAAACTTCAGGACATTTGGTCTCACTCTGCTAGAAAGATCTCAAGCAAAAATGATGATCATCTCAGCCCCAGAATAAACCCCTGATGATTAGTTTGTACAACTACAAGCTAACATTCTCCTTATCTCGCCAATTGTTTTGGCGAAGTGCTTTGGTCTGCTGCCTTCTTGAAATAAAAATAAAACTCCTACTGAACTACCCCTTAAAACAAATGTGTGAGGTAAGATCAAACCTTATTTCAGCCTAACATCTACTTTCTTGACACTTCTTACACAACTGCAGGAAACAAGATTTTTCCAATTCACACATCAATAAGCAGGAGAAAGAGGATACTCCAATTACTGACTGAATCGAAGTCTTCTTTGAGACTGTACTTTCCTACAGCCATAGAGCTCTGGGCTTACGGCATTTGATCAGGTAAAGAGGCATACCAAAACAAAAAATGCAACAGCAGTAGAAGGCTAAATGTTACCGATACATCTACGTGAAGAGAATAATAGACAAAAAGGGGGAGTGTGACAGTTTCCTTAATGCTTTAAAAAAAAAAAAAGCAGATGTAATCCTACTGAAAGTTTACCTACATCTCCAAGAGGGCGTGAAAAAGTAGTTGGGGTTTACTTACTGAACTGCAATTAGTTTTAGAGTCTCAAGGCTCTCCAGACTGTAAGGAGCATTCCCTGAACCTTACAAATTAGGGTTCCTGTAAAATCCATTCTGAAACATCAACAAGGCTCCTTCAGCCAACTGCATTCTTCGAACAACATCTTCATAAATAGTTTCTCTGATTGAAAATGTTTTAACAATACACAAAATCATGAAAGTGAATATTGCCTGAAACAATATTTTGGATCTGCAGCATGGCTTCGTTTCCAACTAACATTCTATTAACCATATCAATATGGACAAAATAATGGAAAGGATTAAATGCCAGATTATGCTAAGTTATTAATATGTTGCCTTTTGTGTAAGAGCACCATCTCTAGTATAACTAGCATGCAGGGAGTGTTTTATTATTTATTTATTACCTCCAACAATAGAAAACCTTGGTAGTGAAACAAGATTTGCCGTGTTGGCTCAAACCCAATCTCTCAGCAATTCCAGCAATCCACCTCCAACAGCTGTTTCCAAGATGATACAAGGAACTTTATTAACCATGCAAAGATCTGAGCTGAAGGTCTGGATCAACCCTGTCACTCGTGGCTGTAGAATCAGCCCAAGAGGAAGAACATCAGCTCAAACGACAGCAGCTCCCTCCTAAACCCTGCTAAGACCTACTCAATTAAGAGCTATTTTCTTTACAGTCTGACATGCATTTCACTCTTCTGTCTCATTTAATGAGAGACAGAATGTCCTGAATCTCGCACAGACCAAAACAGGAAAAGTCAAAGCCATGAATTTTGCACCTTGAGTCAGATCCTTCCAGCCAAACTCATGGGGGCAGCAACACAGAGCATGTCTACTGCAGATCCATAGGTTGACAACACTTTCAATCCATTCATTCCACGATGTAGGCCTTGGGAAGGCAAAAGAATGCAAGTGATGCCAGCACCCAGTATGAACCTCTGCCTCCCACTGACATTACTTCCCCACAAAGACATACTCAGCAGGTGCTAATTTGTCAGCTGCACAGAGAGGCTTTATCTCCCCGTTTCAGTCTGCTTCTTAAGTCTAGGCTTCCCCCACAAGCTAGTCAAATGTCCCCTTCTCCCACACACCAGAATCTTGATTAAAAAAGACAAAAATATTAAGTTTGGCCTGAAGAATCTTCTTGTCACTCTCGGAAGCTCACCTGAGGATTCTGAGTAAGTGAGTAACTGCAGTGTGAACAGGGAAAAGTCTTCCACTACAAAATGAAATCAACTAGTACAAGATACAACAAATGTATTTGTGCAATGTGGAAATCCCTAACCTTTCAGTGATATTTAGATAAAAGGACATTTCAGCACCAGGAAGTAGCTTTCTTTTTGCTTTCCTGTCCACAGATCCCACTTAGTTGCAGATAAGTTTGTAAGTCACAAAATTTCTTCTTAATCCTTCCCCACTATGAAACTTCTGCAAACTCAAATAATCTAAAAACCTAATTTTACCTCTTTAATATATTTGAGTACTTTTTATAGGAAACTACAATTTAGGCCACTTATTTCTTTGCGCAAATTAAAACTATTTGTCTATATTCACAATGGAAATACAATTAGCATTCTTCTTAACGAGATATTGTTTTAATTTCAATTGTAATTGCAGTATTTTTATTCCTTTAGTGTTTCTATGAGCACAGAAATACACATGCCCAAGGTGGAAGCGAGCATATGTAAGACACGTCTATTAGCTAAAAAGGAAAAAGCACAGCTCTGTTTCACTTTGCAGAACAGCTTTTATCAAGCTGACCACAGCCCAGTGCCATGGAAAATGCTGAGTTTTGTTACAGGGCAGTTTGAAGTCCAACCCTCTCAGCCTCCTCCGTCACTTTACCAGCAGAAACTGAAACAGCTTACAAATGGTCTTTACCCCAAATTAACCTTTATCCTCTTCACAAGAAACATGCTGGGCACTTTGTGGTAAAGTTTCCTGTGCACGGGATGACTTCTCTCTTCATGACCTGGAGTTCTCACACTGCCTACACAGACAGGGAAACAGCCCGTGAGAACAGGGGACACATTTTCTGTTGAGTTTAGACTGGAAACACTTCTCTGGATCTGATGGTCCTTTCAACACCCTCCCAACACCTGCCTCTCCTAGTGCAGTCTTTTATCATAACCATGAAGCTAACAATGCACAAATGCACTGCTCTAGCTGGAAAAAACAGAGCTTAACTCCCTCTCTGAGCTCCTCCTGCTGCAAGAAAGAGTGAGGCAGGGGAACAAAGGCAGGGAAAAAATCCAATGAAACAAAGCAAACAAACAAACCAACCCACAAAAAAACCCAACCACCCCCCCAAAACACAAAAAAAAGAAAAAAAAAACCAAACAAAACCACCCCAAAAAAACCAAACAAAAAACCCCAAACAAAGCAAACAAACAAAAAACCAAAACAATAAAACCCCAAAACCCCCCCCCCCAAAACCCCCAACAAAACAAAAATCACAAACAAATCCAAATCCCAACACTTTACGACCTGAAATGGAGATGAACCAGACACACATAACATTTGCCAAAGACTTCATACTGCTGTTGATTACAGATCAATGGCATTAACATATTCTCCTTCATACAGGCAATGAGAGGGATAAAAGACATACACAAGACAAAGGGATAAAAGCACTGAAACTAGATTTGTCATCAGAAGTTTTGGTCAAGTTTGGATTGCAACAAAATGTCTAGGGAGCTATCTGACCTATCTGCCTATAATATTCATCCATTCCACAGACTAATGTAGCACTAATTAAAGTTAGTGTATACTAGTCAAAACAACCCAGGAATCACAGCATACTGATAGCACTGTCCTCTATGTGTGTGATGGGATCTGACAGTCTGCTCTGAAATCACTGAGCTTCACCTGTGCAACAGCACTGCACCTCAGAGTCATAGTCAAAACTTTATTTTCCTGACACTGCATTTTCCCACAAGGAACGAATGACCCCTTAGGTCACAGGCACACCAAAAAAATCTCCAAAGCTCTCTTCACTTCCACGTGGCATTGTTCTGACTCACTGTGATTCCTACACTTACTGTTTTAAACGTTTATATAAATGAAAAATACACAACAGCACCCAAAGACAAACCAGCAATGCATGAATTCTTTCTCTAATATATGGGTTTTCAATAAGATATAACTGATTGACTCAGGATTTGAAACAGTGTCAAGTATTTAGAAAATTAAAAATAAATGTCAGTGTAGGAGTAGTATTCCACAAAGGTTATTACTAAGATTTAGGCAGCATAGCAAAACTGTCTTAAGTAGGCTTAAGCTACTAATGCAAATCTGCTGACGCATATTTCTCCATCAACATTTGTTTTGTATTCCTGAACTGTGTTTTGTGCATGTATTTCTGATCGATGTAACTTTTTTTCTTACACAGTGCATGCCTAGACTATGCCTAATGGCTACAATACTGGATATGTTTTCAAGTAATTTTTTAAAATAATGTTCCAGTATCTGATTCCTTTGTGCTACTTTCATTTCTTCTATTTCTTCTTCCTGGAAAATAAAATCATTTGTTTGCTTACATTGACCTTTCTAAATCAATGGGAGAGAGGGTTGCTGCAGGCCAAGATCCTGACTGCATGGCTCTTTCCTGCATTTCTTTCTGGAGTCAAGTGAACAAGTGGTGGGATGCTGGCAGTTTGCAAGCATAAGCATCTAACTCCACTGAGGCCAACAACCGTCTATGCTTCCCACCACTGTTCCCATTTCAACGCCTCGGTGGAACAGCTGTCCCAGTGAAAGCAATCCTTTTTAATGCCAGTACTACCCTGTGGGTAAACAGTTAAGATCACCCTGTAACACAGAACGGAGGGAGTGTGCTGCTTTGGTTTCCTGCCAATTTCTCAAAATAGTTTCCTTGCCAAGTTACAGGAGGCCTGTCACTAGTGGTGTCCCCCAAGGTTTAATACTGGGCCCACTACTGTCTAACTTACTCATCAAAGACTTGGATGAAGGGGCAGGTGCCTCCTTAGGAAGTTCTAGTGACACAAAGCCAGGAGAAGTGGCTGATACCAGAGTGCTGTGCAGCCCTTTCAAAAGACCTCACCAGGCTGGAGAGATGGGCAAAGAACCACCTGAAATTCAACAAAATCAAGTGCAGAGTCCTGGACCTGGTGAGGAACAACCCTGGGCACCAGCACAGGTTGGGGGCTGACCTGCTGGAAAGCAGCTCTGCAGAGAAGGACTGGGGGGTCCTGGTGGACAACAAGATGTCCATAAGAAAGCAGTGTATCCTTGGGGCCAAGAAGGTCAATGGTGTCCTGTGCACCATCAGGAAGAGCATCGGCAGCAGGTCAAGGGAGGTAATCCTGCCTCTCTGCTCAGCCCTGGTGAGGTCACATCTGGAGTGCTGTGCCCAGTTCTGGGTTCCTCAGTGCCAGAGAGACATGGAGCTCCTGGAGCAGGCCCAGGGAGGGCAATAAAGGTGATTAAGAGACTGGAGCATCTCTCTTACAAGGAAAGGCTGAGAAGGCTGGGCCTGTTCAGCCTGAAGGAGAGACCGAGAGGGAACCTCATCAATTTATACAAGTATCTGAAGGGACGGTGTGAAGCGGATGGAGCCAGGCCCTTCTTGGTGGTGCCAAGCAAGAGAACAAGACACAATGGGTAGAAACTGTGACACAGGAAGTTCCGCCTGAATATGAGGAAGAACTTCTTTACTGTTTGGGTGACTGAGCACTGGAACGGATTGTCCAGAGAGGTTATGGAGTCTCCCTCACTGGGGATATTCAAGAATCGTTTGGACACAATCCTGTGCAATGTGCTCTGGGATGACCCTGCTTGAGCAGGAGGTTGGACCAGGTGCCCCACTGAGGTCCTTTCCAACTTGACCCATCCTGTGACTGTGTGATTAACTTGTAGCAGAGCAACTGAAACCCAACCATGTAGGTATCATGACACGAACTGATGATCATCAATCACTTTAAAACACACTGGAATGATATTGGGAATATATTGAAATTGGCTGTATTTGGGTGCTAAATCAAAAAAGCCTAAATCAGTAGCACAAAACTGGAATAAATAAAGAACACAACCTACAAAGAAAATAGATAAGTGGCTCGCCTGTCTTTGAAGTGCTATAAGAGGAAATCAGACCAAATGTCACTGACATATTTCTATGAATTTTATTACAAATCAGTATCTAAGATCAACAGCTTTCTATTAGAATACCATATTTCAGCAATTGTTCCCTACTTGTGAAAATTCCTGTAAGGTTTCCCAGTTTTGACTATCAGCCTTACCAAAATACTATATTCATTGTTGAGGTGTGATTGAGCAAAAGAACTATTACAGAAAATAATAGCTGGATATTATGATGTTAGCTCTGAGACAGACGACAAAAAGTAAAGTTTGGTAAGAGTAACAAAAGGTATTTCTACTGCTCTGATGGTTTTCATGTGCAAAATGAGCAAACATACGAACACCTGAGGATAAATAAAAATGTTGCAGGTACTTATTTCAGAGGTTCATGTCTCATCACTCCAACAAATTATGGATTAAAATGCTCCATTCATACAGAGAAGGTAGCAAGTACTTGTGTAGTACTTGTTGTGCAACACTTTATTCCGCTATAACATTCCTTTCTTTTACTCTCAGCTACTAACAGACCAGACGTAATAAACATTTCAGTCCAAAATTCCAATAATTTGAAGAAAATTAAGACTCCTATAGAGTACGGCCATGGATTTCTGGAGTACAGGGCTTTTAAAAACAATTTTCATGTAACTGTAACCACAATCTACTGGTTTGTTTTCAGCAGCTAGTACTGATCAATCTTTAGAACTGATGCAGTTTAGTGGCCTTCAAAAATTTATTCAAATAAATAACAACTGCTGCAGGGATGACAGCAACAATCACGAAAAATATACAAATGGTATGCAAAGACAAAGGCAGTATATTAATGCTGAGTTCCTTGCAGCACTCAGTGCTTAAAAATATGAACTTACATGTCAGAGTTTTGTCAATTCCCCAAGCATTTACATGACTTCTAAAACTGGTATGTTACTACAGGCCAAGTTTACCTGAATCTCACTTATTTTAAAAACAAATTTTGCATGAATACAAAAAAGCCTGAAAAATGTGAAGGATGTATCCCAAATTACTTTCCTTTCTTAAGTTCATGACTAACTCACTCTCGTGACTGATATATTTGACTCCCAATTTTTACATGTTAAGGCAAGCCACAGTGACACCGACTTTTACTAACTTCTGTTGCCTCCCACCACACTTTATCAGAAATTCATAAGCATGCTGCCTACCTCAGCAGTGAAACTTCCAAAGCAAGGTAGCAGAAACGATCATTTTGCCCACAGCTACCTGCCTTGCTCTTCAGGCCAAGATGAGACCAGGTAGCTGCACTTCAGCCACACTGCATTTACAGCCCATCACCTCATCAAAGCCACTTTCAGCAACAGGTTAAACTAAGATACTGAACTGCGTCACAGTGTGGCCATGTTCCTACATCCACTGTTTCTGCTGGAGAGGCAGTACCTTCCGGTCAAAGGATGGGACCAAAAGCTGGGTATAAAGACTGGGTCAGAGCAAAAGCTTAATCAAATCTGGAGTCTTTTCTGAGAGCTAAAGACTGAGAAAAACAGTACAATGAGCAGCACTGGTATTCTGTGCGGCATCTCCATATTTGCACTCCCATATTCAGCCGACAAGCATCCTGAGAACTTCTGAGCTGGGCATCACACCCAGACCTCCGTATTTAAGGTCTGGGGGTAACATGACAGACAATGTGTCACCAGTGTCGCTGGCCCTTAGCTTGCAAATGCTGAGCATTTAAGCTTTTCAGGCTTGCTTTGTTTGAACTTTTGTTGACCTGCCTGCAACTTTGTTTTAGCCTGCAATTAAACTTGGTTCAGCTGTGACAATTTTTCCAACTGCACGGATGTCTGTGGCTGATTTGTTTTTATTTTTGTTTATATTTGCATGGTACCATCATAATTTTACAACTCAACACAATGACATAGTGTAGAAAAATACAGGCCTGGTATGATAGCAGAGGCCTTCAGACTTGGAGACATAGCATGGAGTAGAAGCATGGGATAAAAAGGGGGAGGGTACAGAGCTGATACTTGGAGGCACTGTGGCTATAGCTTACTCACGGTCACTTAAAGAACTGCAGACGTAAAGCTGGATAAAATTGGTTTTGGAGTGATCAAGTGTATGTATGGTATCACGTACAGTAAATCTGGATGTAACTCGGAGCTGCAGACCAACGAAAAAAGAGCGAAGTTTAAAAACTTGTCAGCAAATATAAAAATTATCCCAAGTAGACCCTAGAGCCGAGAAGAAGAAACTACCAACATGAACATCATATTCCTCAGATATTCAGACCCTTCAGTATCTGAAGTCCTTTGGATGCTGACAACTGCTGAAATACCTCCACATACCCACCATCAGAATGAAACCACCTTACACGGAGGAGGAGGAGGAAAAAGGTGAGCATTACAGCATGATAAAGGTAGACACTTTATGTTTTCAATGAATTTAACTGCATTGTTACTTGTCAAGACTTTCCCCTATTATTTCTTTTCCAGTAATTACTGGATCCAGCCAAGTATTGATTCCTGAATCATGTTGTAATGACTTTTAATTATAAAAACAACAACTACTTGTCTTTAGATATAACGTGGGTTTCATCTTTGCACTTACATAATAAAAGATTCTGAGTATAACAGCACATATGTGGAATTTTGTGCCATTCTTCACTGTTTACATGTACCAGCAGATGCTGCGGTCCCGTGGTTTATGAGATAATTTCTTCAACAGTTAGGAGCACTAATTTTACTGTTTCCAGCCTTTTCAGGTCCTGCAGATCTCATCTCTACTCTACAGCTTTATTTACAGAGTTTTTATAGACTAAAGATGCAAGAATAAGAGATAGCCATAAAAGGCTAGTTAGGACAGTTTGTGATCATTTGGATAACTTCCATGTTACAAGCACAATATATTTGTTTCCATTGAAAACATAACATGATTGTCTGCCCACAGAGATACCACTGTGAATCACGGACATCACTGCAATACATCTTTGTCAAATAATGTTTTTAAAACAGCAAATGTCACAAAACTCAACTTTTTAACTGTTAGAAGTGAAATAAGCTAGAACTGCTTGACAAAACTAAACAGGACATTATTAAACTCAGTTATCAATAGCTTTCAATCTTTTCTGATTCAAAAATGCCCTGAAAATTTTCCAGTAGAAGAACAAGCTAATTTAAAGCTACTGATCGTGGGTTGTATTCCTCAGTCACTTCCCACCAACTTTATTTGCATAGTTCATGGACAATTTAAAATCATCAACTTAAATATTCTAAGAACTAAACAGCTGTTTCCATCTGCTCAGAACTACACAAAATATTCACCTAACATTCTAAATTTTTCCATGTTTGATCTCAATTTAGAAGCAAATTTGTATTTGGAAAGTGTGAGCAAATGTCTTTCTGGGTATTTTCCAGTTCCGAAAAGGGAAAGTCTATTAGTAACTTTCTTTTGCAATTAAGAAAGAAAAAAAGAAAGCCATCTTTTTTCAACCAAAAAAACCAAAAACAAAGTGTAATTGAAATGCTACAGGGCAAATAGTTCTTTATAAAGTATACAGTTACAAATAATTTGTACATTTGCTAATTCAGACAGTGAGTTAGAAAAAAAATAAGAGCCTGGCATTACCTATGCAGGAGAAGTCAAGGACCAGTGGCTGAAATGCAGGAGAGTAACCTCGATCTTTTAATACTGAAGCAACAACAGTGTCAAAGCCCCGTGAAAACCCACCTACTAAAGGATGATGCAGAAAAAGTGGTATTAGTGTGCCTCCAACAAGGACTTTGTTAATTCTTCCACTCTGAATATCTCTGTGGCTAAGTACCTTAAGAGGGGTGGCTCTGGGGTAATACAGACCAGATTTTAAGAAGAACTGTACAGGCAACAAGCTCCCAAATCTCATCCTTACTTTGGCTATGAAATTATCTGAGTGCTAGAGAATGTCAGGTATGCAGCCTCAGTTCCCAATAAAGACTGTGAAAGTCACAAAAATACTGTCCTCTATACTTCATTTACACTCTACAAGTTATTATATGACCTACGCCCCATAAATTGTTTAGCTAATTTAGATGATCGGTACTGTAAACTACAATCTTACAAATGGATGAATGTTTTCAGAGATCCAGATGGGTTGAGAAGGTATAAAAGTTTGACTGTACAGTGAGGTAGAAGATGCAAAAGTTAACATATTTATTAACATTTGCATAAAAGCATATATCATGAAACTGCAGCTGTATTTGCCTTTTACAACTGCAGATAAAATTAGATTGCCTTGGAGTGGACAACAGCAGCATCCAAATAATCAGAGTTAAAACATACTCAATTTTTCTCCCCAGTGACAGTCCCCAGGCCCATCCTGCATAAGCAAGAATAGAATTTGCAAGCACTTATCCAAATGGATTTTCCTAATGCATTCTATCACGTTATACAAGTACTCCTTAACCTGGCAAGTTCACAACTCAGAACGCAGGATTCAACAGGGCAAAATATACTGTGAATTTCTCCTCAGTTCTAGGAAACCAGTGACCATGTGGTAATCACTCCGTTTTTCAGGCACTTTTACAAACCAAAATCCTTTCTGTTCTCATGTTCAGATTTTCCTTTTTGACCACTAATCTGGAAATTGACCTCAGGAAAAAAGATATCTTACTCCTTCAGTGCTAAATTACTTCAAAGCCAAAACATTAAGTTACAATATGCCAGTGTCATCTCTGTTGAGATGGATGCAGCTGGACGTAGAAGAGATCTTTCCTGTGAGGCTCCTATTTAGCAAACTGATTTAGTCTAGTCTAATGAAAGATGTTTTGTAATGGATGCCAAGTACTTATTGGTACTTATTGGTGCTCCTGGGGAAGGGGAAAAAGGACAGTTTTTACACAAGACCCACAAGAGCGGCACCAGATGACTGGAGCTGTGCTGGGACAGTTACAAGCTGCTTTAAGACTTGAAGAAAAATCATGAGACATTTTTTGTCTGCACTTGCCTCCTCCCTTCACTGCACAGCAAGATATCCAAACTCTCAATTACAGACAAGCTGGAGTACAACCAAGTGCATTTCTCCAACTCCTAAAGTTGAATAAATATCAACAAACGCATAGTAGAACACAATCAACTGAAACCACTCATTCCCAGTGCTCTGGGGGTCTGTTTTGTCCTTGGTATCCATAACAACTGCCCCCCAGCTTGACTTTTGCTCCCAGCAGAGCTTCCTTAAAAGAACAGTCCTGAATAACTTTTTCTTTCAATTTTTTCCTCCTTCCATATCAAATACTATCTGAAAGCATTTATCTCCCATCTTTCCTTCTCAAAGAAATAGAAGACCTTGTGTGGCAGGGTTGACTTCATAACTATTACTTAACCCATCAAAGCAAATGGGTTAACACAGTTAACCCATTGTTTGAGGATAAAATGCACCAACAGGCACCATACGAAACAATGCTGATTTGTCATACTTTGAGTCCAAAATAGAAAAAGCTTTTCTTCTGCTAGTATATATTTTTCCAAGCTGATTCATAGAGAAATATCAGGCAATTATTGAAGTTTATTATTATTATTAAAGTAATTCAGAAACTAAATGCTACTTTTCAAGCTATTGATAAGTGCCATGTCTTAAATGTTTAAAAAAGACTTTTTTCAAGAATTTATCTTCAACAGCCCTTTAAGTACACTGTTAAAGAACTCATCCCTGAACTAGCAAAGAGTTCATCGGTTTGATAGTGCATCACTGTTGACTTTGAACATTTTGTACTATCCCCTACCTTAATGTTAAAAATATTTAAAATGCCCTTAAACCCTAATTTCTATATAGTCTTTACTCCGCACCTCAAACCAAAATGAAAGCCTTTAAAAAAGGAAAATCAAAGGTAGCTCACACTGGCTGCTTTGCCTCCCACCACCCATAAAAATCATAGTTAGTGCCCTATAAGTTTAGTTTATAAAGTCAGATCTTGTTCATCCTGAACAAAAAGACTAACAGACCTGTCATGTTTATTAGGTACAGTCTGGGTCACCTTATAGGATGGGATCAACAAACATTAAGAGTGCCAGCTGAAAAACATGAAAAACACCTCAAGGTGGAGACCTACACATTTCTGAAAAATCACAGAATCATTGGAATAGGTTGAAAAAGACTACTAAGATTAGGTTGAAAAAGACTACTAAGATCGAGTCCAACTACTAATCCAGCAGTGCCAAGTCCACCACTAAACCATGTCCCCCAGGTGCCACATATTCCTGTCTTTTAAATATCTCCAGGGATGGTGACTCAACCACTTCTCTGGGCTGTTTGTTCCAGTGCTTGACAATCCTTTCAGTGAAGAAATTTTTCCTAATATCAAATCTAAACCTCCCCTGGCACAACTTGAGGCTGTTTCCTCTAGTTCTGTCACTCATTACTTGGGAGGAGAAGCTGACCCCCACCTGGCCTCAGCCTCCTTTCAAGTGGTTGTAGAGAGGGATAAGGTCTCCCCTGAGCCTCCCTTTCTCCAGGCTAAACAATCCCAGCTCCCTCAGCTGTTTGTCATGGGACTTGTGCTTCAGACCCTTCACCAGCTCCACTGTCCTTCTCTGGACCCATTCCAGCACCTCAATGTTCCTCCTGAATTCAGGGCCCAGAATTAGACACAGGATTTGAGGTGTGGCCTCACCACTGCCAAGTACAGAGGGACAATCACTACCCTCGTCCTGCTGGCCACACTGTTGCTGATACAGGCCAGGATGCCATTGGCCTTCTTGGCTACCTGGGCACGCTCTGGCTCATGTTCAGCTGCTGTGGACCAGCCCTCCCAGGTCCTTTTACACTGGAAGCTTCCCAGCCACTCTGCTCCCAGCCTGCAGCACTGCCTGGGGTTATCGTGACCTAAGTGCAGGCACCCAGCACTTCATTTTATTGAACCTCAGACTTTTGGCCTTGGCCCATCAATCCCACTATCCCAAGATGCTTCCAGGACACTATACCAAAACTATATATGTACACAATTGGAGTTTCCTCCACACGACTGTTTTTCTCTACACCTGCACTTTGAGTGTTTGACAGTATTTGGCAGCTGCCTGGGACAGCTCCAAAAATCACCTTATCTCAGACCTCAGCAGATTTGACTGAAGGAAAGTCTCCAGAGTGAACATGCACAACCACAAGTGAAAATGCCTCCACTTAGAAACACCAGATCGAAAGTCCCACTAAAAATAGCTCGATGTTAATAGCCGAATAGCACATTGTTCTTCTTTTTCTTTCTTTGCTCATGTAAAATGGACAAAAGGCAAAAGTACCATTTCAGACAGCTTTTTATAAAAATGTTTCCAGCAGCATCAAAGACAGTATGCTCTTACAAGGGCCTGTGCTATAATACATCTTTCAGACTATCTTATCTTTGCATTCTAGACATTTCTGGGGTTAAAATTCAGCAGGAACTGCATTAAGTGTAAGGTTTTTTTAATATGGAAATTACAGAATGATCTTGAACATAAATATTCCACGAGGAATATATTCTTGTTTCAAAACAGAATCAACATTAACACTTTTCAAGAATAAATTATCGCTGTCGTGCTTGACTATGAACCTCCAAAATACCTTGGCAAATTTTATTTTTAGTTTTTATAGCATATATTCTATCCTAAGAGCAAACATACTATTAAAAATATCATGACAGAATATGCAAGTAAGTTGGAACAACCTTCTCTCTTGTACTGCGCACAGTTCAGCAGAGATAGAGTTCACGTAGACCCCATTTTATTGTATAAAAATATTTAGGTTTTTATTACTGTTTAAGAATCTGTGTGAACAAAGCATGAGGACAGTGTTTACCTTGGTTAAACACCATGCTCTGAAAAGGTTAAGCAAGGTGCACAGTCTTTGGATGGGATTCACTTCACCGAACTGTACTGAAGTTAAGCAAAATAGGCAACTGGATAGAACTGCGTAGGGAGGGATAGGAATCTTCAAAAGGTCATTTTTTCTGACTTTCAAACAGCTATCTTAAGAGACTATGAAACAAGATTAAATTTACATTCCAACATCTCATGTTTAGTAATGATCTACAACAGTAGATTGAGCTTATTCAATCCACCACCATCCCCCTCACCCCTCATTCCCTCCCCACACACAAAGAATCTGGGTTTGCTGGAAATTTTTCTGTTTCTTTTTCTTCCCCAATATGACTGTGAGATGTCTTTTTCCTGAAGTTTAGAAGTGGGTTCCCTTAGACCTTATAATCTTTTCTTTTCCAGAAATGTCTTCAAGTATTGTTGTTCCAGTTTTTCTGGGCATGCTTGTAAGTGACAGCCATGCAGGCCTGAGATGCTCCAAGTGTTGTCTCTCAGGAAGAGGCTTAGACAGATTTTCAAAATAAACCCCCAGTTTACTAGCCCAAAAAACATGACTTGGAGCTAAATAAAACCTAGAATACAGGGGAAAAAAACCTATATCTAAACTGGGACAGATTCTAAATCTAAGGTAGCTGACCATGACTCTAATAAAAAATAATCCTGAAAAAGCCCTGACACATTTTCACACTTATCTTCTCAGTCCTCCCCTCCTTGGCATCCCTCCTCTTGGACTGTCATTCAAAGCACACTTTTTCCAACAGAACAACCCCCTTCCAAACTACTGACAATTCGGTCCATAAACAAAGTTTTTCTTCACTGTGGCAACTTTCCAAGTAAGGACTATGAGATCATCATACAATTGTTTTCACCACAGAACAATAACAACTTAGTACTACTATACAATAATTAATTAGGAAGCAGAAGGAAAAAAAAAGAGAAGTCATACTACTCTCTCCTGATATTCTTCTGGGCACTTAAAAACCTCAAAACCCCAGGCTGAGCACTTGTTAATAAACCAATAACTAGAGAACTAAACATAGTGCTACCAGAAGTACATTAAAAATGTTTCTAGCTGTGGTATTTTCCTCCTGCTATTTTATGAAGATTTCTGGTAAAGAGCAACCTGATCAATATCTTAATAGCTGACAAAGCCAATTAGAGCAACTAAGGATTTGCAACAGAGCAGAAAGCACATTACTCACCCTTGCTCAAAGGATTCAGCTCCTTTTTGAACCCAGTGTTGGGACAAGCCAGCATCCAGGCAAAGGGCAGCTCTTCACTAACACACAGTTTTAAGTTTCAGTGTTTATCAAACTAAGGAGGTATCTGGGGCAAGGGCTGTCACTGACTGCAAGTGCTGCACCCATTATTTGTCACTACAGGCACATCAGGGATCTACAACCACAATTTTAACTTCAGAGCAAGCTTTTCTCTCAGCGGTCATGAGTTTGCTATCCAGCAGTCAGCTTCTAAATGTATCTTTGTCACAGGCTAAACTTAACACGCCTTTGTCCAGCCCTACAAATTCACTCAAAGCCTGTTTTGTCACACAACTTTCCCTGTGCAGTGCAAGGGAACTGCAGGGCAATACAGCAGACAGTAAGCATCACACTCTATAGGAACGATCAAAAAGCACAAGCTGCCAAGCAGCCTAAGTCCAAAGAATCCAAGCAATCCCTGCCCTTCATAAATCTTTAAGCTCATCCCTAATTGTACATCAAGCATTCTCCTACTGACTATTGTCATGTATTATGCAATTATCCCCATGCATTCTACATTGGTTAAATATTTTCTCCACGTTCTAGGTGCACACACAAATTCAATCAGTAAGACGCGCCCTACGTTCAGTTCGCATCACCGCTGAATCACACAAGTAGACGCTTCTTTTCTGTTATCATAATCTTCCTACAACACCATACTGTTACACATAGACCTGCACTAGTCCCCTGATGGTCTGCAGACATCCTGCTTGTTGGCTATCACCTAGCTGATATCAACCACATTTCAAAGCTCCCCATGACTCCAGCAGCAGAGTTGCGGCAATTACGCTTCCCATTTTACCAGTCTTCCTGACATATCCAACACAGCTGTCTCAGACTCCTCTTGTAACATAAGCACTTCGATCATCCCTGAAACTTTTCATAGAACCGTTTGGGTTGGAAGGGCCCTTAAAGACCATCTGGTTACAACCCCCCTGCCATGGGCAGGGACACCCTCCAGTAGATCAGGTTGCTCAAAGCCCCATCCAACCTGGCTTTGAGCACTTCCAGGGATGGAGTATCCACAGCTTCTCTGGGCAACCTGTTCCAATGTCTCACCACCCACACAGTAAAAAACTACTGCTTCAGATCTAATCTAAATCTACCCTCTTTCAGCTTTTGCTGCCTCTTTTACATACTGAGGTAAAGTTTCTCAGATACTGCAAGAAGTGTTGCATACTTACTTCAGATCAGGTCCCAGCCCAGATGCAGCCAGCTGAGATGCCCTCCCTCCACTGGAAATACCTCTTTTGACACTTCCCTGTACCCCATACATCATTTTCATGATGGCGTCAAACTGACAGACTAAAGACAAACTTGAACCCACTTACCCTCATACAGGCCTTTCTCCTTCAAAGTCTTCCATTGCTGAACTCCCTCTTCATAGGAAAAGTTGTTGCATTACTTCCTAAGCTGAGGCTGTAGCACCATCCAGTTTCAGGCATTCAGCACTGATGCCAGGGTCAGGTGCCCAGGCTCTGTTAACAGTCAAGACAGAAAGCAGGAGTTGGGTGCCTAATTAAAAATCTGCCTCTTTCCACTGATTACATAAGAGCTCAGACTGTCATACTGCTAATTTTGACATCAAGGTTAAACTGGGTAAGTGAATTCATGACAATGTGTGGCCTGACATTTTGCTGGGCTGAATTCCATCCCTTTAGTATTATCTAATTGTCCAATTAATTGTATAGTCATTCCACCTTAAACTGCACACCAGAAATTAACGTCCTCCTCCCATCCACAAGTTTCAACAGCTTGCTTTCAATACAGCATGCCAACAATATCAACTCCAGAAAAAACAAAACGAAACAAACAAAAAACCCTCAAGAAAACTAAAGTCAACTCCCAGAGAATAATTCATCACATATATCTACCTCCTTCTGTCTCTCCCGTGCCAGTTCTTTGGGTGCATGTACAGTTCTTACACTAAGCTAATCTTCCTCCACCTTGAACAGTAATTTTGACGCAGCATCATGTTAAATGGTTCAGTAGAATCCAGAGAGACCAGATTTACCCCATTTATTTTTCTAGAAAACCTACTTTCTTATTAAAAAAAGATACTAGGCCAGTTTGACATGACCTATCTTAGCAAAATAGATTGTTTCATCCTCACTCCACTCAACTCCCATGTCTTTAATTATTCATTCCTTAAAAAAAAAATCAAAGGTTATCAGGGTCAAATTAGCAAGCCTGAAGTCGCCTAGGTCACATTTTCCATATATATAAAATTCAATAGTATTAGTAATAAAAATTCTCTAAAAAAATCTTACTAACGGATCTATATTTCAATCACACATAAAAAAAGGTACCTTTAAGAAATTCCCAATTTGGAAACTCCCAATGGAGCAACTTAGAAAGTCATTCTGACAGCCAGAAAGCCTGATTGATTTTAAAATATGAGAGATGGAAAAAGTGGATGCTTCTTCTCAGAAATGTAAAATCATGAGTAAAACACCCAAGACTTCCCGAAACCTCCGGAGACCACAAAACCACTGGATACAGCTAAAGCCCTTGTATAACTTTGTATGTGTTGGACTCAATGATCTTGGGGGTCTTTTCCAGTCTTAATGATTCTGTCAGGAATCCCAGTGCAAATCTGAAATGTTTGTGGGATTCTGTTACACAAGCCTGTAAGAGTTGCACAGTACCTTAAATTCTTATTACTCAGTACAATTTCTTCTATTCACAAACCGTTGAATACGTTCATGTAGACTTTTCAATTACTTGGGTCACTCAAGCATGCAACATCTGAAAAAGTTTCTGTTATAAGGCATGATGGTTTTCTTGATAATATTCAAAGGTTTTTTAAAAGAATAAATACACTACTCATTTCAAGAAAACTGTTCAACGTGCTGTAAGAAAATGGTTTTTGTTTTTCTTCCTCTTCTTGTTGTTTTAGGGTTTTGGTATCTCTACCAACTTGACATACAAATGCAAAAAAACCCCAAACCCTTAAAAGCACAAAACATTTCCTTAGTCTGCAATTTTAAGCTCTTTTTCTGACCTACATTTGCATTTATCTGCTTTGAGCTGAAAGTAATCATTTTGTTAAAAGGTGGTATTTATTTATGTCGCCTCCTTCAGACAAATTTGGCCTGAATTTTAATACACTTACTTATTGATTCATTCTTCAAACAGCAGAAGTGTGAGTTGTGCATCTTGGTGCTTAAGAAATAGGTTTGTAGCTGTCTGCACATGTCACACAATAGTCAAAATAGGCAAGCAGTTAAGATTTCTTCTGAATATCATGGCTAACAATGTCTAATTGTGCTAAATTAATAGCTATGTGGCATCTAATAGGAAGGCTAGAAGTGGGAGGGCAGGCACCAACCTCTTCTCTTTGGTGACCAGTGACGGCATTCCAAGGGAATGGCATGAATCTGTGTTGGTAAGGTTAGGTTAGATATTAGGAAAATGTTCGTCACCCAGAGGGTGGTCAGGCACTGGAACAGGCTCCCCAGGGAAGTGGTCACAGCACCAAGCCTGACAGAGCTCAAGAAGCATTTGGACAATATCATCAGGCACATGGTGTGATTCTTGGGGCTGCCCTGTGCAGGACCAAGAGTTGGACTTGATGATCCTTGAGAGTTCCTTCCAACTCAGGAGATTCTATGATCAAATAAATTCTGGTTCAGCAAGGCAGCTCGGTTTAGGGGCAGCACATGAGCAGATGCATAACTACAAGCTTCAGTTCCACTGAAGCAAACAGAAAAGTTAAGATTTCTCCTGGTGTAGATTTTAAGACTGACCTGACTTTTTGGGAGACCTCAGATCACTGACAGCTGCTCCTGACTTTACCAAGGGCTGCAGATCCTCAGGGTCTACAAAGGACTTTTATTGAGATGTCTGACTTCAGATTAAAGATATGAATTTGAAATTTTTCCCTGTCCTTCCCAGAGTTATGAAAAATCCTGCACTAAAGTTAAAAATAACTATGAGTCTATTCTGCTATTTATTCTTCAGAGAGTAGCATGCTAGCAATGTCTCAGTCTGAAGCAAACTGCAAATTTTTTGTCTTTTATTGCAGTGTTTCAAGCTATTGCAGTCCATATGTACGGAGACCATTGGGAACGTTTGCAAGCGTTTGCACTGCACAGTCCAGACCTTTTGATGTGTGGAAGTCTGTACCTGAGGACCTACACAGTCACTTTCTGTCTTCCTAGCTAAATGGAAAATATTAAAGGAAGTAGGAAATCCTTCCTATGCAGAGTTTCCAAGAAAGAAAGTAGCATGGTAGGCAACTGGTTTTGAAGGCTGGTTTAGATGGTTCAGAATAACTCTCGGTATTAATTCTCTCGGTATGTTTTAGTGAAATAATTATCACTGAAGTCCTAATTATTATTCTCTGGTAGTTCATCTATGTATCTCCCAAAGATAATGCTGAGATTATTAACAATTAGGTACTGGATATTTTGTAATTTAAACATTGTAATAGCTTTATAATTAAAATGCAAACACAGGAGTAAAATTAATGTCATTGAATTGAATGCAAGCTTTGACAGGATAAAGTTCCAAACACTTTAAAGGGCTTGATGTAAGAGTACCATTTAATTCCAGAAAAAGCTTAATTTTTGTGCTTGCACAGAACATAACATAGATAACATATTTGTAAAAAGAGACAGAAGTCACAGTAAATGAGCAAAGTGATAGCCCACAGATCATTGTTGTTTCCAGACACTTAAAATATTTGAAATTCTGTCTCTGCCTTCTCCCTATGTGCCTTCTACAGCTGTTCTCATTAGCCATGTGACATCATGTCCTCTTGCTCTTCTTTCTTTCCCTCTCCCTGCATTCAGGCTCTATTCAATATCATTATGTTTTTGTTTAACATATTATTCAAACTCAGTTCTTCATCTCTTTCTTCACTGTTAAAAGTCATGGTTAGCTCTGTATACTAAAGCCAGCAGTCAGAAAAACCCCTAATGGAATACAGAATATTACAGAAAGGCCAAGTGCCACACATTATGCAATGACTACACGTGTAGTTACTGCAATTATACATGCCACATCAGCACGGGGCATGAATCGATCTAGCATTAACAAGAGGATGATGAACATTATGCTCTAAGAAACAGGATCACTGCACATTTAACACAGCCACACAGTCACACATGGCTTGCTCTGCATTTATACTTTACAAACTGGCAAGAAGGAAAAAGGAACAAAATAGCAAATGCTGGGGGTTTTTGTTAAAAAAACCCCAAACTGTAAAAGCAGACAGTAAACTGGCAGTAAAAGCTAACAACAACAATCATAAAGCAGATTGCTGTGCTTATATTAATGATCACCTCTCCTTAGTCGGTCACCCGTGCTGTTTGTCCACTCATCATCTACACCAGTATATACTTTAGCAGGGCACATTTTCTAGAGATGTCACCCAGAGAACTGACTGAAGAGAAAGCTGTGACTGTTACTTAAAAAGGGTGACACAACCTGTCTTACACACACATTAAGGAGCTTCAATCAAAAAAAATATGTGGAGCTTTACATATGCAACACGGAGTTTGACTCCTAATAAAGAAGCCCCTAAATCTACATCAGTGGAAAGAAAGTATGCACCAAAATACCAAGCAAGCAGGCAAACCAAAGTGGTGCATTCTCTTTTCTTTCTCCCCTATTTTGTCTCCAGACTTACATTAACGCAAAGCTTCAAGCAGGTAGTGGGATCTGAAAAAATATGGAGTGGGTTGCACAGCCAGGGACATGTTTGAGAAACACTTAATTAGAATGATATGCTGTCACTGTGGGGGAGCCCCAAATACTGGTTTTTAGCTCTATTGTTACGGATTTCTTTGCAAGTGTGGAGACAGACCCCACAAGGGAGAAGTCATAGCTGTCTTGGGGCAGAATGACAATACTTTTTTAATTTCTTCAGCAAGAAGCAGCACTGAATTGGATGGAGACGCAGATTGCCTCAGGCATTTCTTTTCCAATGCAGACAATGATTAATAAAAGAAAGAAAGATGGTATGAATGACTAGTATTACTGCAATTCCTTTTAAGTCCCAATATAGCTACAGGGCCCCACAATGCTAATTTGCTGCTGGCAACTTCATCCTGGCCTTTTTGGGATAGAGAGAGATCTGTAAGTGCATGCCTGATTCCCAAGTTGTTCTTCACTGAACAAGTTCAAGATGGTGAAAGGAAAAAAATTACACATAAGCCCCTAGTCCTGTTGTGCACTCTATTCCATTCTGCCCCAATTAAATAACTGAGCCCATGGTATCGACCATTTGCTTTAATTTCAGATATAGGCACAATCATGGCAGCACACCTCTCTAGACTTTTCAGTAATTGATTCTCAGTCTGCATTAAGACACACATTTGACACAAGAAAAGCAATGCTGCAGGAGAAAGTGTATCAGCTGCCTTTGTCTGCTTGATCTTAGGAACGAATTTGATCTCCCTTAGCAGGAGCAGGGGAATAACATCTCTGAGAAGTCAATACTGTTCACCTTTGACTCTATTCCACCATTCATTATTTGCTGAATTCTGTAAAAGGGCATTGAGGGCACTGCATCAGTGACAAGGACACTGAGGTCCACCCTCAATTTCTGCATGTAACCATAAGCATCACATTTGACGAAGATCATCCTGTTTCACCTCTCTCTATCTCCTATTCCCAGACCAGCAAAACCTCCTGCCTCTACCAGAAGACTCATTTTATTAGTCTGCTTCATACTGCCTTGCAGTTCAGGCCACATCCCCCATCTCATCAGCACATGTGGCCCAACTTCTCTTACTCTCCAGAACACCAGAAGCAGCTGGTCAGCTCAACACACAGCTGCTCTGCACACAGGAAGCAAGAAGAGTCCTATGACTGAGCTTTGCTTGGAAACGAGTGGCCAAGAATCTTCTCACTTCTGCTAACAGGAACCCCACCAGGACACAGATTTCTCTCTCAGGGCCTAGTAATGTGACCATCAGCCTCTGCACCCTGCCACACCACAGGACATAAAGTAGCTCTTTCACTGTGGAGAAGTAAATACTTGACAAAGGTTTGTGAAGTATCCAACAGGGTTCACTTCCCATCCTGAAGGATACTGCTCTATGCTACAGCAAAGCTCAGTGACAGGCAGACCTGCCTTCTTCCATCTCAGGATGTTTAAGGAGAAAAACTAAAGAATGACTGGTTTGTTGCTATGGTAGAAACAGGTGACAAATATTGGCCTTTCAGCATAGGCTGTACTTTAAGTCTCACAGACTTCCGGAAACACATAATTTGTTCAAATACAAACGTATCACACTGTCTCTAGCTATTAACTACCTCACCTTCTGTGGACAATGCACCCAAATAAGAACAGAAAATCTCTGGCCAATATAATGGACTACTCACAATACAAACCATAGGGTAAAAGCATGCCACTGGTACCAGAACATAGGATCTTGTCAGCACTTCATTATTTCCCAGGCTGAAGTTCCTTTAGATTTGTCTGCCTCTAATTTATGATGAATCTTTGAACTCTTGCATTCAGTGTCAACAGATCATCACACATTACAGTAGTAATCACTAAAATTACCTTACCTTACTCCACCTTTCACAAATGAAATTCAGCATGTGCATCCAGTTCTTATTTTAATGAAGTCTGAAAGACACAAAAAGGACAAATTACTTCTGACTGAATCAATCCAAATAAACAGGCTAGAAGTTCAGGATATTTTTTTGGGGGGGGGGAGGGAGGTGGTAAGTAATAAATATAGGAACAAAACGCTACTAAAAACCTGTGAAAAACTGCAGACTGTTAACATTTTATAACATAGCTTCTCCACCATTTGAAACAAAATTGTTCATTCAGTTTCACACATTCACCTCTTTATTTACATCCAGAATTAGAGAACAAAGCCATTAACTGTATAACTGGGAGGTAGCAAATAACTCTATGGATCAAATTATTTATCTTAGGGTCAAAATGCAAGTTTTTCAACTAGTATGCTTTCCAGTATGATTTTTAACCTGAAATATCTGCCATTTTGCTTCAACAGAGCATGTTAGAAATCTTTGACTGTGGTACCATAAAACTGTGGCCTGTCAACAGGCAAGTCAACAGGCTCCAGTGTGGAGAAGATGCTTCTCTATCAAAATGTACAGATGGGGCAAACATATAAATATATACAGTAAGATTAAGACAGGTAAATCTTTAATTCACAGAAAAATGCACTGATCAGTCATAAGCAAAGCACTCCTCAAAACATTAAATTCAAGGAAGATTCATACATAAAGCAGTGTTCAAATTTGTGATGCAATAATCAAGATGCAATTCATTAGTTTACAGCAAAACTAACAAAGGAGAACCAGGACTGAAGTAAAAGAAATACGTTAAAGAATACTCAGATAAAACAGCACACTACAAACTAACAAGAACTTCTGCTACCAATTGGGAGCTTATCAGCTGAAAAAAAACAAGAAGAAAGAAGACCTTCGAGTGAGATAAGACAGCCACAAAAAGGGAGATACTGCACTAGGGTGTACCAGCCAATGTGCTCTTGTTGCTACAAGAAGCAGCAATGAAACTAAATCAGAAGCACTTGCTACAAAAAGCTGAACACCGTCCAGCTCAGTCTGCAACATGTAGAGAAAGGCTTGTGCGGACAAGGAAGAGGCATCTACTGCAAAAACACTGTTAAACCCAGCAAAGTGGAAGCTGAGATGAGTTACAATTTGCTCTTCACAAATACTTGACAAGGGCTTTCACCATTGCGGTGAAAAAAGTGCTGAGATAAACAGAATGCTAACAAAGTAACAAATCTACCCAGACTAATAGCAACTAAAAAAGATAAGTTTAGCCAAGGATAACCTTGTTTCCCATATAGTAGAGTGTTACGCCACTGTGCAAACTAGACTTAACAACTCAGGAAACTCCATCCAGCCCTGTGCTTTCATGGACTCATCAGCAAAGCATCTAAAATTTCTTACAAAATTATACCTCTTCATAGAAGTGGCCTGTAAAACAGCTTAGGTTTTGTTCTCTTTTCATTGTCCAAGGTGAATGCAGAACAAATTTGAGGTTCACTTCTATGACTGTCAGTTCAGATGAGAAGTTACAAAGCATTTAAGTAACCCTGGCTTTTTGTCCTCCATGAGGACAGAGACATCTAACATTATATGGAGCTCTTTTCAGAGTAAGTGTGATATGCAAGTTTTCAGGAAAAAAAAGTCATATACTATTTAAAATAATTTTTATTTTGGCAAATTCAGTTGCAAAGTTCCAATTTAATATCCTTTATAACATCAACTGCATTTATTTAGTATGGTTATTGTTTTCCTTTCTTTCCCTTCTTTCCTTTCCACTCTAAAAGCAGGGCAAGTACTGTGAAAGCTCCCAGATACCATGAAAGCTACTCCCAAGTCAAGTCATTGTCAGTCACAGTCACAAGATCAAGGGCTGATACCATGGACCTACTACTTTATAATCCTGTAATATGCTGTACCACCATTCACCTTCAGGACATCTAATATAAATACTTAAACCTGGTCAGTTATTATTCGTTCCATTTAAATGAAGAAATTCAAATGGCAGAGATGATAAAGGAATCTAAAAATTCTATTTACAACACTGTGACAAAAACCAGGTTAGTTCTATGGCGACAGAAAAATCCTTTTCAACTTTGTGGCTTAGCTCATGTATCTGTAAAATAGAGATGATGCGACCTAGTAACTACATTGAGCTTCTCTGCTGCCAAGTTATATTCGTAACTTGTTCACTACCTTCAGGAAGTCACACCCATCTTGCAAAGCAACACTGAGATTAGTGATGTGTTTTAAAATCAGCCCATCAGTGAGATTTAAAAAAAAGATATTGCAACTTCTGCAGATAAGGCAAGACCTACATACCAATCTCTCTGCAAGTTCTGACCTCCCGCAGATGCCCTCCCGCTCTGCACCCCCTTCTGAAAGCAGCTTTGGGTTTTCAACTACATTTCTAGAGTCCGTCTTTAAATTCTCCTCTTTGACACAACCAGAGCTTTTCATTGCGCTCCAGTTCTGTTGCACTTTTTTTTGGTACCTGATTAAGAACTGTCGAAGTGCAGCTTTAGCTATAACAACTAAACTGAAGACCAGCAGCACGTGCCCAGGTATTACATTCCTGGAGATGCCAATGGCACTTGCCAATGAACGATTCTAACTGGGCACCAATTCAAGCCACCCTTTTTCACCCTACATTGTAAAGTTTTTTTTAATTATATTGCCCTGTAATAGCAGTAAAACCATAGCAGAGTGTGGTAATGTACTACTGTAGACAGCACCAAAGGACCATCTTCTTGACATGTTCGGCCTTCTCCCTCTGGCCTTTTGCATTAAGACATTTTCATGACAGAAAAAAAAAAGATTCTATTAAAGGCTGCAGCATGGTTTTGCTTAGTTAAAATCATATAGAAATTGTTTTGCAATCGACTGATGATGGCAGTTCAAACCTCAGAGCTTGCTGCCAGATTTTAAAAGCCATCCGGATCCTTCACTGTAAGGAAATTATATACAGTGAGGCTTTTTTTCTCCCCAGTTACTTATACTTTCATCCAGGGTTACCACACAAACTGAAGAGCACACCAGTTCTCAGTTGAATATGCCACACCATTATTCCAAAGTACTGCAGAAAGTGAAGCACATGACACTATTTTCTGCAGAAAAACATCAGTGTGATAAAAACCAAACATAAAAATAACAGTGAGTATACACACTCCCACTGGAAATCCCTCACTTTCTCCTCCATATTCCCTTCTTTCTGACTCACTGGATAGCTGCTAAATCATTCCAGGAAGGAATGCACAACTAACATTTTTCCTTTCCAATTAAATGTGGTGTCAACACCTCTGAAGGTACCTGCAACCCATGATACCAGGTGTGATTTTGTCTATTAGTTAAACAAGGAAAAACAGCTACTTTGACTGGAGGCTAGCCTTGAGAGCTTTTGTCCAGGTACAGTGCAACAGATGCGCTATTCCCTCAAGATTTGTGCCAATCTAATTATTGTCTCCCATTACTTGTCCTCAATTTTCCCCTCCTTCTGCCTGTCAGCAAAACGGCACATGTTGGTATAACCTAAACTTCTTTTTTAAAAAAAATCCAAGCATACTACATCAAAAGCAAACAAAACCAAGACTCCACTATCCCACCTCACTTCTCCCCAGAATACCCGGACAGAAAAAAAGCAAAACAGAGAGATACAATGCAAAACCAAAGCTAACAGGATCAGGATGGGGAAGAACTGTTTGCTGATTATACTGGCAAATTTAAGGAGCAAGAACCTCTGCAGTGGACAAGAAGCTGAGGATGAAACACATGACAGCAGAGCTGCAAACTAACACTCATTCAAAGCAAGTTGTTAGATCCAGTGTAGCTCAGAAGATATTTCCTGTAAACATATTTTAAAGGCTCAAGGTTCCAATAATCAGCCTACAAACACAGGCAGCATGTTCTTTTTCTAGCAGACAGAAGGTAGAATACACTGTGTGTCCTGCTGTGCTCTGTCTGATCTTCTCCTTTGCTTTGTGGCAAATAAAATACTGCATTCTCTGAACTCTTTTGCAACTATATATGATTTCCTGAACTCTTTCTTCAGTCCACATTTTGCAATATCAGTTTACAGGAACGTAAGAACATAAAGAAGATAAACTCACTTCATTCTGAGCGAATCATTATTGTGATCAATGTGGCACCTCTTTTTGCAGTACTTAGACAAGATGCTACCACCATTACATCAAAATATACCCTCCAGAAAAAGAGGAAACTTGTCTTGTCTTCATCTGACTTCCCCAGAATTATTTCAGATTTGCTTGCATTATGTATGCAACCTGTACTGTGTATATTACGTACACAACATTAAAATTTTATCTATTCTCAGCTCCTGGTTGTGAAGAAATAAAACACACATCTGCAACTCTATCACTTGGCTGCAGCAGTGCTTTAGCATTCCTAATGCTAAGCCGTGTTCCTGAATGAGTCACAACTTCACAATTTGAATGAGTCGGGCAGAAACACAGGTACAATTTACCTTGCTCTGCACCTCATTTTTATTAAAAGAAAATCGTATCACACAGCAATACCTCCACAGGTTGAACACACAGAGTCAGAACTCAGAGTGTTAGGTCCATTCCTCAACATTGTCAAATACACACCTCCACCAAGTCAGTCTAGATAAAGAGTGCAGTCCTGCAAAATGGGAAATCAGGAAGAGAAGATTACAAAAGATAGTCTCAAGGTTGAACTGGTTTGCACAAGTGGATCCTGTATTTCATATTCTATTTTATATACTAAACAGAAGACATGGTTTCATTTTGCAAGCATTACCAACCCAACCATCTGCTACGCGTTTATGCAGAAAAGATGAGGTGACACCCAGGACTATGGTGCACCAACTGTGAACAGTTTTGTAATAGTATTGACAGTAAATAGTAAATGTGTGGTGTCCAGTAACTCACATTCTTACTCTCTTCTTCCATTTCCTCTATCATCGTCACAGTAAAACACATTTTACTTAGCTACCAAATGCCCACAATGCCCCTCTCTTTTTTTTTTATTATGGGAGGCAATGTTTTCAAGCCAGATAATATTCCACTGTAAAACCAAACATTCAAGGAACAGTGGCTGGAAATTATCTTCATGCAGTGTGACCAACTGATAATTTTCTGAAAATGTTCAGTTTTACATAAATTCCCAAGATGTTGAGACATTAAGATGGGTTTTCCTTACTGCACTGACCTTGTAATGTTCATTTTATGAGCCCCCAAATGCAGCTTTAGAGCTCATGTAAATGGGAACATTGGGTACTCCAGCTATGAAACATGCAGCACAATATGGAGAAATCTAGGCTGCATTATTAACTTCTCATATAAACAGTCATGTTTACTGTGAAGGCTATTTCTCTGAAATATGAATCACAAAGGAATGGAGGAAAAAAGTGCAAGTTCTAGGGAAGTTGGGAAAGATGTCTTCTTTTCACTGTAACATTCTTCCTTCATCAGCTACCACAGCCCTCCCAAATGCCTATTTGACATATACCTTCTTAGCAATCTTGTAGATGTCTGCAAATGCTGCTAGTGACAATAAAGCACTGTGCTAGGAAGAAATAGCTCTTCCCATTTATCCTGGATGCCTTGCTCATGACTGGAAGCAGGATCGAATCTTCACACAATTTGAGTCAAATTACTAGAATTCTTGTCTCCTACTTATCACAAATATAACACCATCTAAGCAGATCTTCACTGGTAAGTGTTCTGTCCTCCATTTGTCTTCCTGCTGCTTTTTTACATAAAATTGCTATATTTAAAGACACCCTTGGTTTTCAAAGAGACAATTCTTACCTGTGCCAAATTTTTTATAGACCTCGATAAAATCTTACTGGTGGCCCCTTGTGACACTTTGATTTTCCATGAAATTAAAGACTAGGGTAATGTTTACATACCTGAAATATAAAACCCACTAACAAGCACAGGAAAAAACATGCAGTTCTTCTTGAGCTATTAGGAAATATTTGCATCCCACAAAAAAGGCAAAGCATTTACAAGGAAGTCAAAATTGAGCCATGGGTGTTGAAACCAAACCCCTCCCTTCCTCAGTTCACACACACACATAGACACTGGCAGCCTTCCCTCACTTCCACACACAAAAGGAGCTGTTTCCTTCAAACTCTCATGGTGCAAATGGAAGTTTATCCTTCCATACGCCCAACCAGGCCTCCCCTCTCACTGCTCTCTATACCCTGAAGGTGCTCATCTCTTTCCACTATCCCCATGTACTCCGCCTCTCTTACCACATACGAGCAAAATCTGCCTCTCTTACTATGTACCAGCAAGAGCAGTCACTTTTCCATGCAACTTTTCTGTGTAAAATCAGTGTTCTGTAGAAGTAACAGCATTATAATATCATGTTCTCATCAGAATCTACAAACCTATGGGACAATGATGAGAAATCTTTCTTATGTAGGCAGAAACACAAAGGCCACATTCTTCCTATTACTCACTACCTCCTGTTTACCAAAACACAATTGAAAGTCATCTATTTCTCTCAGGAACGGAGAATAATTTAAATAACTTTTCCCAGACACCCACATTTGAGAGAGTTTATGACAGAAAGAGTTTAGCTAGCTCAGTTGCACGTATTTTTATGTTATCTATTTAGAGCCATGATACTAATATTTAGCGACAGTAATACTTGTGACACAATCCTTTTCATACAAATCCACCATACTATCAGACAGAGCTCAAAAGAGCTCTTCTTGCAAGTTTTCCTGAAACAACAGAGGACACTGTCAACATGGTATTATTAATTTCATGTCCTTGTATGTGCATTATACAAATCAACATTTTACCATTTTGCTCCATATGTCCTCAGGAGAAGCCCTCCCAACTGCTTGACAGAAATAACACTGAAGCCAGGAAAAAATTAAATCTTATGCCGTAAAGTCAGACCATTTGTGTCTATTTCTGAAATGAGACAGAAGAAATCTTTTATAGCAGTTTGTATTTCAGGAATCTGAGACTTATAATACATTCACTTATCACACACAGGAAACCCAATGAAGTTGGCCTTTAATGCAATCCAGAATATTGCAGTGCTGTCTTTTTTTTTTTTTTTAACAGCATATTTACTGCCCAAATATGCTCTGTTATTCACCTCTGCGCCTGTAGCTGCTTTGCCATCTGGTACTATCAAGTATTTATCTAAAAAGTAAATTTGAATTAAGGATCATGAATCCATTCCCTTTAAACTGTGTTTCACCTGAACATAGAAGGTCAATTCACAGTTATGCGAGACATCAAACCTACCAATTAGCTGCTGTTTATTTAAGCTCACACAGCAGTCAAAGGTACTCTGCTGCTTTTAAAGGCAAAGCATCAATTCAAAATGAAAACTGAGCTAATCCCAGATTTCTTCGTTGCTATAAAACACAAGGAGAATTCTGCACAGAAATAACATGCCATCATAATCCAGGCCATAACCTCATTTAACCAGAGCAAAATGAACTATCCTCATCCTTACAATGGCTCTGACTGGAGCAGGACAGGGGGACTCTAGTCATGAAGTCAAGTGGAAACTCCGACCCTGAAGGCAAATGAAAGGACCATCATTGTTATACTCAGAGTATAGGCTGTACCCTTCACTCTTTATTTAAACCAGCACAAGCTTAAAAATACACAAAGGTTTAAACAGACAAAACTGAGACCATGACTTTTTCTGTGTAATGCAAAACCTTGTGCAACACAATGAGGTGGGAGCCCCTCTAACAGCTCAGGCCTTCCAGGGCAAACAGGACGTGTTCACTGCCTCCCTCTGTGTCCCCCTGCTTGAACTGCTCCAGGATTAAGTGAAGAGCTTTTCAGGACACACTATAAACAAAGATTTAACAGCTCTTTCCCCCTCCTCTTTAAAAACAAGGCAACAAATCTAATCCCTACAAGAAGACTTCTTCAGAAAACAGGAAAAGGGGCCAATGAGATGTCCTCTAGATGCTGACATATATAGAAGACCCCAAAAATAACTGACACAAAAAATGTCATCTCTAAAAATTACTCAAATAAAAAGAAGAGTTCTCTGACAAACAAGATGGTTCAGTATTGCAAATGGTGCTATTCATACTGCTCACATGCAAGGATTTTATTCCATTGTAACTCCAGTTTACATGGGCTTATTACAAATATGCAAGAAAAGAAACAAAAACTTGTAAAAAAACCCCAACTCACAGAAACATTTTCCCTCCCTCCATTTCAAATTCCTATTTGAAAAGAGAAATTCTGAGCTGTTCTGTGACAAGGATGTACTACACAAACACCAGTATGCTACATTTTCATATACTGCAGAGTCCTTTTTTGGGAAGTCTAATGTCAAACAGCATATCACCACAGAAAATATGGCAACCATTTTTTTCTGGGGAAAAGATATAAATCCTTATTCAGTGCATGAATCATCTTTTACTCTGTGTAAAAGCTTCTGATGCAGCAGTGGTCCAGTTTGGGTTGATCATCAGCTAAAACTGTAATACAGTAAAAAACTATCACTCATTTTAAAGATGACTCACATAAATTAATTGCAATGACAGGATCAGATTTCCCCTAAGTTTTTCATCAGGCAAGGCTAGTTATATATGATTGCTGATGCAGCTTTTGTGTAAAATAGGAGAGTGCTTCCTCCCACTAAAAAATTTTGCAGAAATGCTTTATTTTCTCTAGAGCCCTCATTTCTCCACCTACTACCCACAGCAACAACTCTGTTTCCTGCAGTCATTTCCCGCTGTCATGGCAGGGAGAGGTAGAACAACATGCCCAAGGATGATGCCACTGTTTTGAAACTTCTGCTCAAGGACTGAGAGAGCAGAACACGTAAGAGATCAGAGTTAATCCAGCAGCACTGCTCCCTGACTGCCAGGAAGGCTGACAAAGGGCTCAGAGTAACACAGAGCATGGCCACAAAAGAAGCCACCAAAAAAAAAAGCAGGAGGTTTTACAAAGGAAGAAACAAATAAAGGACAGCTGAACACCCCACCTGTTGTTTGCAACACAAGCAGCACAAGTAGCAAAAGGGAAGCGCTAAATTACATCAGCTTTGTGGCTTTGTGCCACTCAAGGCTTTTCTAGCTGGAAAACCTAACAAGGGGAGAGAATCCACACCACAGCAGCTGAAGTGAGAATCAAAAAGGGGGGTTAAATTTCAGCAGGACGTTCACAAAAGCTTCAGTGAGGGCAAAAATACCAAAGCATGGCTCTGTAGCAACGCAAAGACAAGAAAAACAGCTGTGATATCCTGTAGGTTAGGAATAGGAGGGGAGAACAGAGAGCTGGGATCTTCTGTTCGGGTTTACAGAAAAGAAAGACCAAGGAGATAATGAATTCTCACAATTCAAGTCCTGCTAAAAGCACCAGTGAAATAATCCTAATAGTTCCTGCCACTTGTTACCTTTGCAGCCTAATGCAAAGCCAACTTAAGGTAATAAACCCCAACTTTCAGGGTGCCTAGAGAGCATGCTTTGACAAACCCTATTATACTTACTACAAAACCCCTGCACAGAAGGATCAAACACAGCTGGTTCCTTAACACAGATATGTTCACTTCCCTGCAGAAATCTCTCCTACTTTGGATATTATGTTTTCAGTTGTAATGTGCTAGTATATCCCAAAGAAGGCATGTAATTATTGACATGGTATCCCAACAATCAGTACTAGAATTGCATTAGTTCTTCCCAGAAGCTCTCCAATTCACATAGAGCAAACTGTCTAGCTATCTTGCAAGACTGGACTTTTTGTTCTTTTTTCAGCTGACATTCTTTTTCACTTAGTGGCATCCCTGTGGCAGACAGAGGGACACAGCAGGCAGCACGAGGATGACATGAATCAGAGGGAGTTCTCTCTGCTGGTCAGCTCTTGCATAAAGAGTCTATGGACAAATAGGATGGAGAGGATCTCTTCAGGTTTGTGTTGATTCAGGGGCTGTCATCCTGTTTTCTAGATGTTAAGCGTGTTCTTGAAATGTCTTTTGAAAACATTAACTTTAACGTTAATTATTTAACTGCATCCACAATGCGTTGCAATAAAGAAATTATGTAAACTAAACTGGAGATAATTGAGTTTTATTATAATAAATTATTTGCTGTGACTTAATACAGAATTCGTATCTAAAGGCATACTTAATGGCAATAGCGAAGATAAACACTGTTCCAACACAATCTTAAAAAACAGTAATTCAGATCCAAATCAGTGGAAAAATTAAGATTGTAAAGAATGGTTTACTTCTACTTTTTTGGATTTGGAAGGAGAAGGAGACTGTCATGTGCCAGAACTTTGTTAGTGAATAGCCCCAAAACCAACCCTAACACTGTTTAAACTAGTTTGCAATTGTAATGCTGTAACATGAGAAATATTTAATATCAGAAACATAAGTCATTAAAATTAGTCAACAAAATTTTTCCTCTGGGAGTTGGGCATCCATGATTGACATTGTTTTAAAAGTGCCTCTCATACTGTAGTTTTCCAAGCTGGATGTCACCAGAAGTATAAAGATACTACAAATGCACTAACAGCCCTTACTTTCCATTTTATTAAGAAAATTAATCTATTTTAAAAGAGAGAGTAACACCAAATCTTGTTAAGTCATAGCAATGAAAACACTGTACATCAGCAAATGCCATAAACCAGCAAACAGAAGAAGAACCTAAAGTATGCTGTCATTTTTAAATGCTATTACTACAGCACTGTATTTCTTTGAGAGAAGATGACAGTGGTCCCTTTTATGTAAATTCTACAAGGAAATGAGCGGTAATTTCAAGTACCTGAAAGTAACCTAGTAAATGATCAGGTTTTAAAAATACCCTCATTCTCAAAACAAACACAAGTGATCTGGCTCCCTTATTACCAAAAGCAGCTGCCAACCTCACTGTAAGATGCACTTTAAAAGGACACTGCTTTGCAAATCCAAAATAAATGGGGGGAAAAAAGAGGAAAAAAGAAAGAAAGAAATTAAGATAAATTCACTACTGCACTTCAAAACCAGAATTCCTAGCTTTAGAAATCTCTTGTGGGGAATACAGCAAATGCTCAAGACTCAGTGTGTTCTACATGAACATAATAAGCAATACCAGTCTAACCTACATTAAAATTATAGCACTAACGTCAGTAAAATAGCAGTAAAGCCACTACAAATAAATGTTATACCTACTCTGCATGCGTCAACACTAACTAGAATATGTCTCATTTTTTGCATATAACTAATTGTCAGAACAGGACATATATACACATATATGTGCTTTTAGTGGCACAAGATGAAAATCACCCCAATATCTGGAAGTACCATTTATAGTATTTGAAGAAACTGTTTACATCCAGGCACTGCACGGATCACATGCACAGTCCCAGCTGAATGCTGAAGGCAAAACACAATGACTCTAAAGGTAAACAATTATTTTGCTACTTCTAATGCAACTGCTTTTTTTATTTTATTAACACAGAAATTCAGTAAGCAAGAACTAGAGAACTACAGCACTCTCCAAAGAAGAGAGAGCTGCTTAAAAACTACTTGTTTTCCTTGCCCTACCATCTAGCAGCACTGTTTCTTCAAAAGAGGTCTTCTATCCTTAACATGGCTGCCATGCCTTACATAACATCAATGAATGAGAAAGTAGTTATTTTGTTTCCTAGGACGCGCACTGCCCATTAGCCATATGATTCTCCATATGGCACAGCAAACAGTCCAGACAAAGCTGCGCAGTAACGCAGCTCCAAAGATCAGCATCCTCTGAGAATAACAGCAACAGAAATTCAGACCTCACAAGCTCCAAATTCCCTTTCGTACGTATATAAATAAACAGGCATTCTTACCTTAAGAAAACAATACTACTAATAATAGCGGTGCTCAGTAGAGCCTCTGTTTCATCTGTGCTCGTAAAAAAAAATCTTGGTGCAACTGTCTGCTGCAGCAGGTAATCAATAATATAACCTGCTTCTTCTGCTGCCAGAGCTGCTCCATCTGAACGCTAGCTAACGTGAACACTGTCAGTGTGAGTCATACCAGTGACTCAGAGCAGATGCAGAGCTGCAGGAGGAGTTTAAGTTTCAAGGCTTCCTCTCGCTCCAGCTCCCTGTCACACAGGCACTCACTGCCTGCCCATGTCTCCGTGTGTGCCTGCACACTGCCCCAGCTCGCTCTTTCAGCAGAGATTGGATTTTATCCTCTGCATAATCTTGGAGAATTGGGTGGTTTTGATTTGTTTGTTTGTTTATTTGGGGGTTTGGGGTTTTTTCCCCCAGAAAAGTAATTCTGCTTCTTCACTGCAAATATATTTATTGCGAATGCAAAAGCTTGCTCTGCAGTCCAAGTTAATACCATGGTACGTCAGGTGATGTGCTACTACAAGATACCTGTGGGCTCACGTATCTCATCAAGACTAGAGGCAGAACTCAAAAAACCCAGGAAAGACTATAAAATGAAAGTGCTGAGTCTGGGCAATATCCAATTATTCACGACGACTTCATAGCAAAGAGTCTCCGATTTCATTAAGTACTCCGGGCAGGGCAAATGTGGTCTCAAATGCAGTGAGATGAAAGAACTGTAGGAAGGACTGTAGGAAGGGATGCTCATGAGCAGAAATGCTGTGTGCCTGCCACCAGTTTAGCAGGGAAAAGAGCCTATAGGAAAAGAATAGCTGCATTATAAACAGGAACACTGCATTTGGGTTTAGGGTTGAGTTCTGGCAGCCTCCCCCACAGCTATCCATCTCACGAGGTACTGATAACCCAGCCAAAGAAGCATTTTGATCACTTATTTATTTCCCAGGCCTGCCAGACTCCCCACCATGAAAAAGCAAGAACAGGCATCATGAAGCTAAAGTTAGGCACTTAATGTTGGACACTGTTGATATGCAATGCTGTACTGATCCCACTTATTTCTGAAAAGCACATTTTACTAAGCAGTTGCAGTATTTAACAGATTCAGCCTTCAAAAGAGGCAGATGAAGCCATCTAGTACTGAGCCATCAGGTTAAGTACCTGGAAACAAATAATGGTGGGATGAATCAAGCAGCTATTGTCAAAAGAAGCTGCTGGCTGAAGGAACGATGCAATTAAAATGTGTAGACCTGCTTAACAGCCACTCATATAAACATCCCAGATAGTTTAGGGAAAAAACACTTGGTTTATGTCAAAGCATTTACAGCCGAACATCTTTCCCCATACTTAGCAAATGTCCAGTTGGCTATCACCCAGATAAACAGATTTGTGTTGAGATTTCTCATGGAAAGGCTAATATCAAAGCATGACTTTCATGGGTCTGTGTGTTTTGTCATTTTAAAGAATTCCTTCTTTTTCAAAGCCCAGTCAAATGAAAGGTACCCCTGCCCATTCAATCCAAGTATGTGCACAGCACTCATCAGTACTGTATCTGGTTGTTAAAACTGCTGAACAAACTTTGTACTACTGATGGCAAATGTTTACTCCATGTATCTCAAAGCAGCCAAGAACACTGCCTTGGCAGGGATCAAGAGATGAGAAGGAATCAAGCTGAGTGAAACAATCCTTGAAGTATGGTCATGGAGACAGCATAAACAAGGGGGATAAAGAATAGCTGGTATCTATGAAGATACACTGAATTAAACTCTTTCCCCTAAAACCGTTAGTATTCTATCACTTGGAAAATCTCACGTTGAATCCCATCCTTCCCCCCCCCGCCCCCCTTACTAATGACAGGGAATCTTTGCTCCTGTCAAGCTTCCAAGGCTTTATTTTCATGTTTTAAATGCTTGAATGCTAAGAACCACAGCATGTCAGGGAAAAGAAAAAAACAAACCCACAAAACCCACAACATTAGCAACAAAAAACCAAACCAAGACCCCTGAGATTTTAATCAGGAAAACTAAGATGGTTCAAATGGCATCTATGACACAAGCAGAGAAGATCTCAAAACTGGATGACAATTCACATATCTGGGGGTTTGGAGGATAGTTGTTTGTTTTCTTTTGGGAGGTGGGGAGTTGTGGTCTTTCATTTGTCTGCGTTAAAATATATGGCACACAATTGTTTATCGACATTCAAATTTGTGCTGCTGTCCAGCTAAGAGCGAAGATTTGGATCAAAGCTGACTCAAAGAAAAGAGCTGTTAAAGGCCTCAAAGAGATAAAGTACACCAAGAGTGAAAACCCACTGTGTAAAATGCATATATTTGCCTTAGCTGCAAAAGACCTCATTTACAAATCAGATGTGATTTAGCTGCTATAGGCAGCAGTTTCCTGCTGTTTAATTGATCAGTCTTTTTTGCTGGACCTTCTGCAGTAGAAATGGGTTGGGTCAGGGGTTGAAATGTGGGAACACCTGAAGCTTCTTACCCCAACAGAAGCAAATGTACACAGATGTGGATGAAATCTTGACCAGAAATTTAGTACAGCCTGCGGAACTAAACACTGCTGCATTAAAAGGCAGTGCAGACTGTTATATACTCTTTAAGGTCTACAGATAGTATTTTTTCCCTTTTCACCTTTAGGTAACAAGCAAGCAAAGGCTTTTCTATAGTACCTATTCAACATGGTACTAGGCTCAAGAATCTTGTTCCTCCTCCTCACCTTCCTGTCTCTAGGAATTAGTTTGTTTGGAATTTATTTAAAAGTCATCATTAAGCCAGCGATGGTGGAAATGGTTTCCCATAGCCTATTCCAGATTGTCAGATTTCTTATTAACCTGCTTTCTCATGAAAGCTCAGATTGTCCTTACTGAGAACATGAACCTCTACTCCTGTTTCTGAGGCTTATTCTTCTTAGGTTATACTGTCTGGAAGTGGGGGTGGGGAGGGAATGGAAAAAAAAATTGAAAGCATTCATTTTCTTCAAGGACAGACCCGGCTCCTGATGCAGTAGAGCAACAGAAGCAGATTGAGGACCACTGCCAATATCTACACTGCCAATATCTACATCTTCCACCCTCACCCTCCTAGCTTTCCAGTCATCTTTCCAACAGTTACACTCTCTGCTGCATCCTAATGTTTTATAATCTCGTTTTTCTGAGCCCTGTGGAAAGTTAGGAGTTCAGAGATACTAATTTTTGAGGAGCATTGACACACATTTTCAAGATGAAAAGCAGAGCTAATTTCCTGAACAGGTTCATACTCCCTTTATCATTGATATGGGCATTACAATACTTTCCAAAGTACCAGTGAGCAGGCACACATGGAAGTGAGCACAATGCACACACAGAGTAGAAGACACCTACTGCAAAAGGAGCATGTATTTTGAAAATACATATAGGCAAAAAGTTGAGAAGATAAATATTTTTTGCATTATCTTACAAACACAGCTAACTGACTTGACACATGTCCACAGCAAAGCAAAATGCAGAAACTAGATCTCTGTGTCTTGCTCACTAGACTGTCAGACATCTCTGCTGGGGCATCTCTCTAGCAGGTTCCTTTCTTCCATCTAATTACCTTTCATGGGTATTTTGATATGCCGTGATAAAAGCACTGTTTGCTCCTCAGGAAAATTAAGAGTCCTGCTGGGAAAAGTATCAGAACCAGAATCTTTACCCTGCACAGACAATGAACAGAGGAAGCCACACATGAAAGCAGATCTTTAGTGATTGGATATGGGGGGAGGGAAGAGGATGATGCACTTACCACAGTTATCTCAAGGTTTCTGAAGATAAGTAACAGGACGCATCGTAGCAGTTGAACTTTTTACCTTCACTACATCATCCACCACTCGGTACATCTCACAGTCCTCTCTAAAAAGCAGTTAGCAAAACAACCCACAAGAGGCTGTGGGAAACCATTTCCACCACACAAGTACATGTCTTCACTGAGACCACCTCCTCAAGTTACTGCTATAGCTATGACCCACGTAAAATGTACTTTTTATTACTCCCTAACAATCCAAAGCTACATAGACTGCACTGGGAAGAGAGAACGAAGTGACAAGCTGTCAGTAACACACTGCATGCAGATCTCGGAGGGAAGTGCTCCTGCACATCCAGTGAAAACACAAAAGACAACCTAAATGCCTATTTCCTCTTTATCGCCTGTTCTCAGCAGATGAAACAACAAACTGCAGAGACTAAGATCAGAGAAATTAGCCAAAACAAGACAAGGACAATATATCTCATAGCAACAAAGATGTACTGACCAGATGAGAGACTGGTTTACAGACACTGCTGTGGCTCCTGCATACACAGACGACGATACATTGCAAAGGCTTCCTTGGGTAAGAAGGACTCTCCAGATTGCACTTGATGTCAGCATCGTGTCAGCTGATCTTTTGGCAGCCGGCCTGCTCACATCTATCCACTTCTGCTCTCTTTTTCTCTCTAATGCCAACATCTGCCCATGTTTTGCATTGACAGAAAAGGTCAGCAAGATCCTAATGACACATTAAACCTGATAATCAAGCAATGCACCATTTGTAATTACTGTGTGACTGCTCTCATTCCCCTTATATTCAGAACTCTGCATTTTCCTAAAGAAACCTCAATACAGGCCAAGTGCAGAAGAATCTGTAATCTCAAATATCACATATATGCCATAGAGTTCAGTTTGGATATCAGAGAAAGCGTGTCAGAACACACCTGGTCTCTCCAGGCTCCCAAGAATATTAAAATTTGTTCTATCAATATAGACAAAAATTTCTTTTTCCCAACAATCTTTATTTTTCTATACGATGCACAACTACCCCTCTGTTACAAACCAGCATACCCATTTTCTGCACTCATACAATCACTTCAATTGAATATTGACGTGTGAATCCTAAGAAAAGAGACACCCAAACAAACCCAGGCATAAACTCATTTTGAGGCAAGCATGTATGACTTAAACATCACAGTTCTTCACATTGTCTAACAAAACTCTATACTCTGATGGATATTCTCTAAATCCACTAATTTTGCTCATTCAATATACTCCATACATTTTCAAACTGAAGTTTTTCCTGTTGTCTGCACAATGGAGGACTTGCAGATCTCGTACTGGTGACCTATGACTGGTAGGTTCTTCAAATCCCTCAGAAATAACAATTGTCAATGCTGGAGAAAGCAGATGCAAAGATTCATTGTTTTCCCAGTACCATCTGCTGCACTGGGCAAACCAAATCAAAACCCTGTAAGACTGAATGCAAAGCCAGACATTTTTGAAGACTATTCCTGCAGTATTTGTTATAAAATTTATTCATTTGCACAAAGAAAGAGCAGCTAGAATGCAAGATTTCTGTGGATGCACAACAGATTTCTAATGCTTTGTCTTGTCTTCCCAACTCATCTCTAGTCCTTTGCAAGTTAACCGGTTCCTCTTTTCAGCAGGGAAATCATCTTTCAACAGGCTCCTATTTAGTAAGGCCATGAAAATTAACTGCCTATCCGGACATGTTTACGGGCCGCATTCTCTTATTCCTATTTTTGGCATTCTTTGCCTCCATTGTGCAAAAAAAATAGTCCTGCTCTTAGTACCGTATAATACAGCACTTCACAAAATGCTAAGAGGGTTCCCAAATGTAAGCTGATCAGTAAAAACCTAATAAAATGAAAGGCCATGGGATTAAACCATTTTTCTTCTCTCTCAAAGTTCTTTATTTCTTCTTTTAAAATACATTAGAAAACAATGCAATCATGAAGAGTTATCTGCAAGCCCATAACTTTTAAGTCGTTATGTATTTGTGGTGCATTGCAACTTATTCTCCAGATTAATGCCACCAAATAATCAATGGGACCAGTCAAAGACTAAGGTACTGTACACATCGAATTGTGCATCCAGTGGGAGCCCAAGGTGGAAAGGCCTATTAAAAGTGTTGGTAATGGAAGTGTTTCTTTCACTATTAATCTAAATTTTTGACATTCAGAACTTAATTGACTTGAGATCATATGGGATTTTTCCTAAAATTAGGTCACAGAAAAAGCTCACTAAAAGTAGCACTGTGGTGTTTCTAATAGGATTTCAGAAAATCTTTATGTCAAAGGCTACATATCTTATTCTAAGAACAGTCAACTCCAACCAGCAAACCTACAGAGATGGTAAAAGAAGGCAAGAAATAATGATTTAAAAAAAGAATAGGTTCAGAATCTCCGTATTAAATTCATAATTTTCTTTTCCGGCAGGTACATAAAAATACAGACCCCAAAGAGACCCACCAGTTATGATATCTTTTTCCATGTACCTCTTGGAAGAGCAGGTGATATATCAGCACTGTGATGAGTTTCTGTTTTTCTTTTCAATGAGTTTCACTTGTTTATGTATAATCCATAAGCATGCATTAACATATTGCTATATGTTTAGATTATTTTCACCTTCTAGTAAAAGGTCTCTGGCATGGGATGTCTTGGTGACTAAGGTGAGACCAGAGATTACAGATGTTTGCATCATACAGTGTTTAGGGAAAAGACTTTGAGTCCTTGAATTTTATGTTAACATGCAACCTATTGTTTATAGTTAAACTGCACCAATCTAAACTGGTAAGATTACTGACATCGTCTTTTTATATTATAAAGACAATAAAATGAGTATTTTCTATCAGCCTGCTCTCTCCCACTTTCACCTTCTTCTAATTCTGTGATGTACTTCAGCTGTTTGGAATTGATGGTTGCTCCTGAACCTGCCTGATGATGGTCACAGTGGCCACAGCCCACAGGTCCTGCCACTCTGCACCCCTGGGAGCTGTAGTTGTCCTTTCCAGCCTCCCTGGGCCACAGAATCAAGGCTTCCTTTACACAGAGATTAGTTTGGTGAAAAGGACAGGTCTGTTGGCAGGCATTTTGCATCTGAAAGAAAGTGAGGGTAGAGAAAAAGCATGCACCTGGAGATGAGGTCACATTACCCTCATTACCAGATCACCTCAGAGCTTTTAACCCAAACCAGAGGAAGGCTGATTTTCCTTCTCCCAGCTCATTTGGGGTTTTTCTGAGGGAGAAGGTGTGGGTCTGGATGGCTATATTTTGTTGTTTTGGGGTTTTTTTCATATGAAAGAATGAAGCAGATTGAGTCCGAGGCTCAGAGGCACAAGTTTCTAGGGCCCACCTCATTTAGTTGGTAATGATTTTATTCATTACTTGCCTGACATTATGCAAAGAGTCTTGGGAACTGAATCTTAAGCTCTAATTAGTGCATTTAATATTGTTCAAGCTTTCTTTAGGGTATTATTAAGTAATTCTGGGATAATGCTTAGTTTTGGAAGGAAGATATCCATTTATCTCCCATCCAAATCTTGTGAGGTTGACTCTAGTCACTGCAGAACTCTTCAAAGAATTATTTAATAAATGACAGTCATATTCCTAAAAAGGTGCGCTCCAAACTACAATCACTTTTGCAAGTTGGGGATTTCAAAAACTCATCAAATCATTTTAGAGATAAAGAAGACTTACAGAAAAGACCTGGCTATAAACACAAAACCACCAGTACAAGTCAGCAAGAGCCATAGAGACAGGTAGTGTAAAAATACTTCATCAATTGCTATATATTTCAAAATAGCCTTAATTCTCTCCTAATTTCTCTTGGGAAAAACAATTCTAGTAATCCTCCATGCAAGGCCTTCTGAAATAGACTACAGTACATTAATACTTGCTGATTATATGAAGAGTGAACAGAGACGGCAAGCTGAGCAAAGAAGAACACAGAGCATGGAAACTACGTGATCCACACCCATAACTGTAGATGGACTCTTAAAATACACAGGCAGTAATTCAGCATTACAGCTGTAGTTAAGATGAAAAAGGAAACAAAAACATTAAAATTAAAGACAAGTAAAAGCTATCCTCACATTAAATCAGTTTCAAAAGTATGGGTGTCTCTTTTTTTTACAGTGGGTCTAAAATAGGGTAAGATTTAAGCAGCATCTGTTTTGGGCAGAGTTTCTAAATAACCTGCCTTTTTTAGGAATTCATATAATAGGCTAAAACCACACAAACACTGGCTAAACACTATTTCAAAAGGACTTGATGCTTTGTCAGCTTTACATAAAAAAGCTTAAAATTTTTACTTATAGACTATAATAGGTAGTCAACACAGGCCTTTTTCTTGTACAAAAATGGAGCATATTTCTTCTACCTGCTCCTTCCCCCCAAACTCTTCCTCCCAAAAAATAACTGATTGCAGATTTAAAATTATAATTAAGACATGCCTGAGCCTTTTTACAGATAGTAACAAACTGCATGAAACTGGTAGCAATCAGCACCTATATAAGAGAGTGAAAAGGAAATAATAATTTTTTACTCACATAGAAAAGAATTCCACACAGGAAAGCAACGTATTTTTGGTATCTTACTTCTGATCTTTTAGTTTGTTAGCTTTTAAGAGAAGCCTTTTAAGGTCTATTACTCCAATGTGCAAACTTCTGCAATTTAGGTACTAAAAAGATGAAATAGGTAGAGTTAAGCTTTTCATTGACAAATGCCCCATTATGGAAAAAAAGAAAAGTGGGAACTTAAAATACTTCATTAAAGAAACAAATCCATTTATTCCTCCTACAGATGCAGCCTGCTAACCAGGAATAAAGGAATATTTAAGAACAGAAGCTAAAAAGGCATGCCTTAAAATTCTGCAACATCTCTCAACGCTTTAACAGGTTGAAAATGACTACAATTCACACTACCCCTTACATGCAATGTGGAGGATGAATAGACTACATTAACAAGAATGTCCAGGAGAGTTAGAAAATGCACTGTATTCTCTACTTTCTCAGCAAGAAGAAGGGAAGAGTGCGATTTAGAGCACCTAAGCTAAGCAGGAGATTTCGATTCTGTCAGGAATCACCTCTATAAAGGCAATTGCTTCCCTTAAAAACCACAGAGGGGATGAAGTCAGCTGGTGTTAATGTGCCCCAATCAGGCCTACCAACAAATAAAAAATTCCGCAGAAGATACACAGAAATGCTGCAGTGGCTTAAGTCAAACAGCTATCCAATAGAAGCAGAGCTCAAAATAGAACATAGATGGGAAGAATCCCTGATGAGATTTTTTTACAAGATAATATAAGAAATGAAGGAAATGTCAGAGCTGGGGAATCAAGACTCTCAGTAAGGCAAAGATCAATGTTACCACCAACAGGATACAAGTTCCAGTTAAAACACCAACCTGAGAGCAGTTCTTAGCATATGGTCTTGAAAGGAGAGAAGTTAATAGCACTCTGGTGGCTCACTAATGGGGCAAACTAGTTTAGAGAAGAGGAAATGGAGAAGTGATGGCAAAAGTGCACAGCAAGTCATCTTAGGGGAAAGTATGGCAGGGCAGGAAAAACAGCACAGTTAACTCTGACGGAGAAAGATGCAAAGAGGTGGATTCAGGACAGGAGGAATTCAGGCAGAGACAGGCACACATTTCCTCAGGCAAGAGTGAGCTGACTGATTGACAGGCTGCTCAGAACAAAAGGAAAGAGATGCCTAGGGAAGCTGTGACAGTAAAGGGAGAGAGAGGAGACAAAAAGACCTGGGAAGAGATCATCAGGAAAGAGATCATCAGGAAAGTTTAACAGAAGTATTATTTGGCAACAAAAATAATGTTTGCTAATTCTCTGGGGGAAAAGACCCAAACTTTTCTAGCTGTGTCTCTCATTTTGAATTTAGGCAGAAGAGTTCTAAGGCTGTACATAAAACTTTGCTGTAGTTAACTATGCTTCTTGACAGCAGCAAGGCCTTTTCCACTGACGCAGCTGTCTAAAGAGCCATGAAGACCTCTATAGGTTTCAGTCTGGAAAAAGGTCCAGTGGCATTTTCCAATGAACATATCATTCCCTGAAAGTTTGAGTTTGAATGTCAGGAACCCAAGTGAGACACTAAACCAATAAAGTTCTATTTACCCAGAGGCTTCAAAAGTCACTGCCCTCCTTGTTTAAAGGGACTAACCATGAGGCAACAAATTCTTACATCAAAGCAAGTGCTACCTCACATGAAGTATTTAAGGTCTGCTTAGCCTCTTTAATGCAATAAAGACAATAATACTGAATAAAGGGAAAGCAATACCATGCAAGTTTCCAGTGCTTCAATCAGAAACTCCTGGCTGGGCATTAAGCAGTCCTCAAAGGTTTGGCTCCTGAAGTTGCAATATGGAGCTATGCAAGTCCTCCAGGATTTCTGAGCATGCTGGAGCACAGTTACACAGAACACATCACAGGCTGAGTTTGGATGCTGTTTTGGACCCCCCATCCCTGAAACTCCTGGTCTTTTGGCTCATGACAGAAATACTCCTTTATTGTCAGTACAGCTTTCTCCAAGCGTCGTTTTGCTGATCGGCACTAGTGCCATTTTTCAGAATTGTGTGGCACCGGCAAAAAAGCCAACAAGAAGAAAAATATCAGTAATTCCAGAAGAACTGCTCCACAGGATATTCTACTGTGTGGGCTTCAGGCCTGGAAAGGTACCATGGCAGGTGTGGCCTCTAATACTGCAGAAGCCACACAGAAAAAGGAAAAATGATACTGCAAGTTTAACCTTTCTATGATACTCTTATCAACACCCTGAAATTTATAACACAGCCACCTGAAGCAGTTACCTCTTACTGTCCTCTATAACTCCACACACTTGTTTTTGTACTTTGAGCAGCTACTTAGCACAGGGTCTTCTTCAAGAGCTGGATGTCAAATACAGGAGGAAAGGGTAACTAATAGGATTGCTTTTTTACATCTTGGAAGTTTTGGGGGCTGCTCATCCTTTTTCCTCCAAAATCTGCTACTCATCAATTTTCTCTAAGTACAAAGGATACTGAAGGAAGTTGTGAAAAAGGTAGATAAATAGAGGGCAGCTCTATGGTACTCCAGTCTCAGCCTAGTTTCTAAAAATTAAAGACATCAACAGCTGAAGTACAGGACAAATCTGGCTTAAATGCAGCACTGTGGAGAATAACAGCACCAACAGAATGAAAAACTGTCTTTAGCTCACATAACACCCAACATACCCCAGTCTGTGTACCAAAGCAGACCAGCCTTAGTTTTTCAAAATAGCCTAAAATTAATCCCAGCAGAACATCAGCCACTGGATAGCATCCTTAGTATTCAATTTGGAAGAGCACTAAGAGCAGCTGCTGCAGAGCAGCATGTCTCCAAGCTAATCTCTAAATTGTTACCAAGTCCCAGAGTGCTCCTACTATCATCTGCAAGCACAAAAATGAGACAATTCAGGAAATTACTGTTAGTCCTTTTTCTCTTCCTTCAGTCTCTCAAGCCTGAAAGCTAACAGCACTATAAGAAAGAAAAAGAAAAAAAAAAAAAAAGACAAAATCATTTTTCAGGTAAGTAATTAGACTGGTAGGTCTTATTTTAGACAAACATTACCCTGTTAAACATCCAAAAAATATTCCATCTCTTAGATATTTTTTATCTTGTTGCCTGTCTGAACGAACAAAATATAATCTATTTTTGCACTATACAATCATCATGGGTACTAAAGGATGAGACTTGTACACTTGGGGCTAATTAAAGGTAATGTCAACACTTAATCACTCATGCACCATAATCAAGCACTTACCTTTCTTTGCAGGTGAAAACACAAAATTAGTCAGATAGCTTTTCTAGTAATTTTGCTCTATTTTGTCAAGTCTGTCTGCTTTGTCACCATTCAAATTATTATAACAGTGCTGCCACAAAATCATTCAGAGCAAGTTATCTGCTTGAAAAATATCCCTATAGACAGATGTAATTTTTAAAAGTTAAAGCAGAACAGTTTTTTCCTGGCATTCTTTGAAGCAATGTAAAATTTGTGCCAAAGAAGTAACTCTTGTATTTATGAGAAATCCTTTAATATATGTCTCGAAAAATGTCACTTAGAACATGAAGCTACATAGACAATCTAACTCGAATCTCTTTAGGATAAGTTCAGCAAATACTTTAAGAGGACAGTGCAGAGGTACAGGCCAACCATCTTACTGCACATACTCATCCACATCTGGCTCAATGCTGCACGGAGAGACTGAGGATCAAACCAAGGAAAAGCATGTTTGCAAAGAAAATTAAGGCAGAAAAACACCTTAGGATGAAACTACTGCGAGAAGCATTACATAGACAAGATATACCCTCTGTCACTATGTTGCCCCAAGGCTGGGGCGGAGACAAGTTTTAAAGCACTTATGGACATACATACTGTATCAGGGATTATACACTGTGTGATATTCAATGTTTTCCTCAAGTGTCCAATTGCAAGACCAGGCAAAAGTCTCAGATCTGACTCCTAAAGTTAAGTTACCATCACTGCAAATCCCTACTCTTCTGTGATTTAGCAGAGGGAATTCTGAAGATCTGAACCACAAAAGTTTAAGTGCAAGAATGTTAGAAGGACCTCCACCTTAGGGTTATTTGAAACCTCATCAATGTTTACACCTAGCTTGAATAGTGAGTTTTGACCACTGGCAGCAAGGTAACTGCACCCAATCACAGTCACTTGGACTGGAATACTGCAGAGATATTTAGACCAGGTTCAAGCAGCAAAAGGAAGGATGCATGTTGGGACAAAATACAAAGAAAGTAAGCTGGTTCCCTCCATAAGGACAGCGCTTTTCTCTCAAAAGCACAGCACCAATGTGAGACTTCCCTCCTAAAAGACAAAGCCATCTTCTGTCCATTGCTACATTACAGAGTAGTCTCTACTCAGTTATGCCTGCCCTATGCCTCTGCAGCTATACATCCACAAGCAAAGCAGCAAAGCCACCTCCTCTTCTCCCTCTAGTAACTCCTTTCAACTTGTTTTTAAAAAATGCTCAAAGTAGTTTTCCCTATGGTTATAGGTAATTTCTTTAACGGAAGTTATTTAAAACACTGGCTCCAGTCAGATAACTTCCTGTTCTGCAAGTAACTTCACCAATGCCAGTACAACTTACTCAGCACAAGAAAGACACCAAGACTCCAAGCTGTTTTCAATACATAGGACTGGGTGACAAACAGGAAGAAGTCAGTTTCCCAAGGCGTGAGCTCTGTGCCTCTGGGCACAGGAAGAGCAGAAAGCCAACACACATCAGTCATGAGCGTCTCAGATGTCTTGTGCAAACCTGTCCCCTTTAGAGCTAAAACTGCTAGGAAGCATTGATCAATAAGTATATGTAACTCTGAATTGCTTCACTTTGGTTAAGGCTGAAGTAATTCATCTGGCAATGAATAAGAAAAAGTCAGGGAATCTGTGGGGACATAAGGCACATCCAAAGGAGAGATCAGCAAAACCTAACACATCTGTGATCCACATTTCTGGGGTTTTTTGACAGGTATAAGCAAAAGTGAGCAGAACTGGAGAACCTCTACTCTAAAATGTAAACTACTTGAGAAATCCTTCTTAGCAATTGTTTCCTTGTTTCATGCTTATAACAGAAAACCACTTTAAGTACTGTAGTGACACAAATTAAAAGCACTAAGAAAACAAAAGTATTAAACTTTGCAGATACCTCAGGTTCCTCTGACTAAATCTGTTGCCTTCAAATAGCAAGCCCCGAGTCCAAAATGAAATCTGCTGGTGTTTTAGACCTCATCCTGCCTCTGGCTCTCACTTGTTATCCCCATAACCCTTCAGCAGAATGAATTCATGCCACTAATAGGTCATATAATTTTTCACCTCTGTGCTACAAGACATTCTAACATGCCTACCTGTAGAGGCCCCAGCAAGTCAGTTCAAGCCAGACTGGTGTTGGTTATACCAGCAAAAAAAACCTGTAGAAAAAACAATCTGAACCAGCCCCTCACTCCCATCCTACTCCCAACAGCAGGCTCACATCTCTCAGCATGCAGACAACTGGGCTGAACCTCATATAAGCCTACTTACAAAAGCCTCTACAAAAACAGTAGTGCTGATGCAAGCAAGCACATCCTGTTTCAGCTTGTTTCCAACAGTTACCTAGAAAACCCTTAACTTTGCTTAAACTATGTTTAATTGCATTAATTAATCGTTTCTCAGTTCCAAAGGTTTGCAAAGTAGAAAGGAGACAACAAAGTTACAGCTGTGCTTTTCTGTTCCTCAGAGAAGCAACAGGCAGCCACCTGAACTCCCACCTGCAAGAGCTAAACCTTTCACGATTTATTGATGAACCAGAACATGACACCATTCATTTAAAAGGAATTACTTTTTTCATCCAAAACTAAAGAGCTATTAGTTCTAGTAGTATTTCTGTTTTCTGTATATTGCTTCTTACCTTTCCTCAGGTCAGCTTGTCCTACTTCTCCTGCTACAAAAATGTAGATTTTTTTTTTCTTTCTACGATTCTATGTTCTATCTCCAGTCTGGACGATTTCCACAGAAGTAAAGGTTTGATCCAACACCCACTGATGTCAGAGGAAGAGACAAGTCAGACCATAAAGAGAGGGAAATAGCCAGAATGCAAAAGGTCTGTTCCGACCAATTTAATGTCTGGCTTTTGCAGCTTTTAATGACACCAAGAAGTGCCAAGAACAAAGACTCCCTCAGCTGGAGTTCTGGCAGGTATCATAAGCAGAGATAATGGGTTTGTGTAGTCCTCATTCTCTGTGTACTTATCATCAGGAACTCCATTTGCACACTGCAATCTATTTATGCTTCTGCTACAGAACAGAACTTGAAATCCTTTCTTTAAAAGGGAAAACCCCTCCCCAAACCTCAGAAAAATATTACATCTTTCCATCCTATCTTCTGTTACCTACAAAAGTTTCTGTTGACTGTAGTTACCTGAATACACACCCTGTACAGCCAAATTTAAGAGCTTCTGTATATATGGAACTTGCATGCATATGTAAGTTTTCATATTTGCAAATGTTTCTCACCTACAGATAAGTAGACAAACACCTCTTTTCTGAGCAGAAAACCATCTACAGATGTCTCACTTATCTCTCTGTGCCCATAGCCAAAAAAATAACAAATGTACGTTCAAATAATTTTATGTTAAGCAAATCTGTCATTATTAGGTCAAACTCAAAGAGGAAAGTGGCCAATAGGTCAAAAGAAAAAACCATAATATTTTGATTGGCCTTTCCATTGTTTTTGGAGAGCTCCTGAATAACACATTATATAAGAGACAACTACCAATTGTATTCTGTTTCACTGAAACTAAAAGCCAATTTCAAGGGTAGCAACAACTCTGTCCGGCAAACAAATTATCGTAATAATTTACCATCACAAGTTGTTTCCGTTTTTAGACTTTGTTTCCCTTGAGCAATAAGAAAGCACTGATTTTAATTTCTCAAGCATTAAGAAAACTCTCTGTCTCAAAGCCTACGTTCACCCTGCATGGGAAAGAACACACACTTTTTTCCAAAGCAGCATCGTAATTGATTGCACTGTAACAATCAGCAACTGCAATACACTTCACATCTCTCTGGCTTCTGTCCACCCATGGCCACTCACTCACCCCTTCTATCAGCGACTCCTTGGACAAAACCAGGAACAACAAAGGAAAGCAAAGCCTGCAGATTCTAAACCAGGTGGTAACTCGTACCAAAACATAAACAAAACCACCCCAAAACCTGAAGAACTATTTGTGAAGTTTCTGCTTATACTGTTTCTTGGGATATTCTAAAAGGACTGAAACTCTCAGCAGCCAACAGCCACATTTAGCTTTTTATGTCACCCTCCTATGAGTCGTGTTGCATTTTTCCCCCACGATGCAAGTAGCCATAAATAGATGTGGGAATCCAAAAATATTAAATTAATTTTAAGGGATTTGTTTTCTTTACTTAAAAAGGGATGACGGTGGAAAGAATGAAAAAAAATCATACAGTGTAATACATTTAATTACATTTAGAATTGTCTAGGGAAAAGAATGATCTGAGCAAATTTAGCACCTGAAACAAAATCCAGAGCTTTACAGCACACCAAAATAAAAACACACAGAAATACAGAACTTTCCCAAAGTCAGAGTACAGGATGTGCGTTTACTTTATGCAGAAATGATCATTGTACACAACAGACATAAATGTCATCTCTGATTAATAGATATCATAGTTCTTCCCTTCTTTTCGATCTACAGCCCCTCAGAACTAAAAGGAATTTGACTAGCTTATACATGATGTTGCCTTGGTCTGAAATGATTTGCTTTTCTTTCATCAAGAAAACATCCCACAGTCAAATACATCTCACTAAAATGTATATTTATAGAGACCGCAGAAACTGAAAGTTTTTCTTGAGTATTTATTTTTCACTAACTATAAAGTCAAAAAAAATCTGAAAATGCTACCAGAAAAATGAGGATTCAGGAAATTTCTAAAAACACCTGTGAAAATGGTAACTTAAATCATGAAAAGAAATGTCTTCAGAAAAATATTTTCTTCACAAAATATAAATAAGCATCCTGCCATATTTATTGTACATTTGTTTGTCTTACAATTATAAATTTGAGGAATGAAAACCAAAAAAGCCATAGCTTCTTACATGTGTTTTTGAAGAAACCCCCAGAGAGAAAGATTTCCATCTTGAGATCTCCAAATATTTCTACTCTCCAAGACATTTTACTTTGACTTAACAATTAGTGATTTTAGAGAGTGCATACTAAATAGATGATTTTTAGTAAAGTAACACAAGCAAAATATTATTGAAATTTCATTTATATGAGGTATGTTAGAAAAGAGAATTGATAATACCCATATCACCAATTAAATTTCTAGCTTTGCTGCAATTTTAGCTGAGAAAACAAATTTTTCCAAAATCTGGAGTATACAATTGCTAAAGAATTTGAAAAGTGTATGATAGTACAGGTATCACTGGAACTTTCATTCAATGAAATATTGATATTTCATTAGTATTGATCTTGAAGCTTTGGCAGAGAAATGTAAAATTCTTTTTCTAACAGTATGTCTGTTAGCTATCAGAAGAGTGAAACATTGAACAAATATCCTAGAAAATACATATCTGCATGCATAAAAATTATCACTATTCAAAGTTTCCAGACAAAATTCAATGTGAAAAATAAGTGGTGCATCATTGCAGCTAAAACTAAAATTATTATTCTATCCTTTCTCTTATAACTTCAGTACAAGTCCAAAATTTTTTCTCATGCCTATGTCTTCAAATAGAATTAAACACTGCATATTTCACTTTCCTGTTTCTTGTTTAGTGAGCAGGAATGACTGCTTTAAAAGCTGAAGCAATCAGTCCAAGTAGAAGACATATACTTCATGTTCTTCAAACAAAGCTCTTAATCTGAACAAAGGAAAAAGTTTAATCACTTTGAACAGTTAAGCTTGTACATTTATGACATTTTCGGACAGGAGCTTTGAAAATTGTCCTTCTAATGTTGGTATGAAACCAAGGTGATCTAAACAAAGAGGCCGTTTTTCTCTATAGGCAACTTTTTTTATTAAAAATTTAAGGCCTGCAGTGTGAAGGAAAACACACTGCTGTTGCTCCAGGTTTATATGTTATTTAAGACTTAATTCCTTTGAGCTGTCAAAACACGACCTCTCAGCAGTTCAAACCTTCAAAAAAAAGAAAAAGATGACATTCACAAACACCTTGGAGATCACAAGGGAGACCTAGCTAGCATCAGGGCTACAAAAAGCCTTTCTGCAATGGACAATTCTCTCACACAGTTAATAGCCAGCCTGAGAACAACAACATCCCCTGAGATGCTCACTATGGAGATAACAATGCAGTCCTGAACAACTACAACAGTCCTGATAACACTGAAAGTCCTTCCGGGTGAGCTTTTTTATTTTGCTTTAGTATCAATCAGTTCTGCTGTGCCCGGTGGCTATGGCCCAACACTGCCCTGGTACCTGCTTGTGCTGTCAGTGGCTGAGAGGGGCTCTCCACTTGGAGCAGACAGCATCCTGCATTGCCTCAGTGCACAAACAGCCCTTTGCCTTTCCCTCCTTCTCTTGGTGAAGGAAGGACGGGGAGGATGAAGGTTCCTCACACTGACCCCCACATCTAAAACCTATGTGCACATGCAGTCCATGGCAACCTGGCTGGCAGCTTGCTCAGCTGGTGTTACTGGGACCATAGGGTTGTGCAATTACCACCCCACCAGGATGATGGGCTAAGTCACTGCTCTCCTCTCAGCTCCAGGCCCAAAACACGAACAGCTGGTCCAACGACAGGAAAATAGCACCCACTGAATTATAATTTGTTTTCAACAGAGAGCATGGTAGTCCAGATCCCAGCTACAAAGTACTATGTTGAGCAAAGTACATGAGAAGTTTTGTCTTCTACATGTCCAAAAACACAAAAATGGCTCTACCTACACTACACCATGGCAGTTCCACTACTGCCCTGCCCTGGCCCATTCGTGTTGGTAAAAACTATATTTTACAATCACATCTAGATAACCACTGCTAATGACTCACTGAAGCACATTAGTAATCTGGGATTTATGCCATCTTTTTTTCAGTCAAGACTGATTAAAGTGATTTGGCAATACTGCAAACATAATTCAGCATCTCTGGCACTGTTTAGAAAACTGTGATCACAGCATCACGTGTATTAAGACAGGTGGTCATTTGCAAAATTTCATGCTGATGCATCCAAAGAACATATATTCAGCCAGCCATTTGAACTGTGGGTGAAAAAGATGGGTGGGAAAAGAAGAAGATAAGATCCAAGAGGGTATGATTAAGCAACTATCCTGTTCTAGAGAGGATAAAACTCAGCATTAAAAATAGACACTCTGTGCAATGCCATCTCAAGTGTTGCATTTTACATTAACAACAAATTAAAAACTAAGACTTCTATGAAAATACAGACAACTGGTTTTGACACAACACACCTTCTTACATTAATTATTTAAATATGTTATCAAATTGCAACAATGTTTCTCCCCCACATCTCCTCTTTCCTTTCAACTTTGCCTGAAATCAGTTCTTCAGTGACAGGAGCAAACCCACTTTGCTTCAAGCATTCTTCTGGCACCAAGAAATGGAAGCAGGGTATCAAGTTAATTAAGAGCATGATATTAAAAGCTGTGTTATCAGCAAAGTAAAGGTGCAGACAGCAGCAGATTTTCTGTGACTCTTTATCAGAGAACTTGTCTCCACTTCCATCTGAGAGCCAACATCTAGTGCTCTGAATACAGAAATTCAGTTAATGCCTGGAGGTCAAACAGCAAGAGATTTTAGATTCAAGCAGATGTAAGAGAGAAATTCCAGCTCCAACAGGTAGGGACTACTGCTGCAACACGGGGCTATGCCTTTGTTTGGAGGATTTTCACACACAGTTGTTAGCAAAACCTTTCCAGAGGAAAAATAGGCCAGTCAGCTTGGCAGAGCAAACAAACGACAGTATCACATTTCCAAAGCCTTCCCATGTGTCGCATGTCCCTCTCATCACCCACCACCATGTTTTCCAGTAAAAATCATATTTATGGGGACATCACAGAGCTCCCACTCCAACTTAATGCCCCTCCTGTTCAGAGAGGAGACTGCTTCCCTACTACTCATCTTACCAAGTTTACTCATTATGTCTTGCATTTTGAGGGTTTCCACACTGATCATTACTGCCAGGAACACCCCTCTTGAGCCTAAACTCTGCCTTCATTTCCACCCCTGCTAGCACCCAGTTCTGAGTGTTGCAGAGGAATTCAGTATCTGATAAATGCAAAGTCATACACACTCATCAGTACCAAAATATCACTTTCAAATGCGAATGTGATAGGAGGTCTCTGGGAAGGGACTTTTTTTAGCATTAGAAGCCCACAGACACAGAATAACAGGTCTCAACAGCATATGGCAGAGTTTCTTTGTGTAAAAGACAGAAAAGAACAGGACATGTGCCTGAAAGGCAACAAGGAAAATGGCTTTAGCTGGGCTGCCAGAAAAAGAGATGAGTTATCAACTGTGCTGGTATTTTGGTAAATATAAGCACATTCTATATACATGTAGAGGTGCAGTTGCTTTTTCTCCCAGAAAACTTCACTAAATATTATTGAAGAATATTCAAATGAATTCCCAAAAACATGTAAAACAACTCAACAAAACTATCCAACGATAACAAGGAAACATGTAGCTTTATCTTCCTTTCAACCTTACTTTCAACCTACCCCCCCACTGCCTTACTCAAAGCACCTGCTCTCAGCCGGGTGCAACACATCATTTAGGAGAAAACCAGGTCTACACCCAGATTATTTCCAACCACACACAGCGCAACAGGAGAGCACAAATATATCCTGCACTGTTTCATCATTCCACTGTCGTCAGCAAACAATAATCTCAGATAAATGCAAAACTCTATTACAAAGTATCACCACTAAAGAAAGCAAACAAAAAAAATCCCAAACTTTTCTCTACAGTTACCCACCCGCACAACGCATTTAAACATTGTTAACCAAACCCTTCCTACACACACACCTGTTTACCTTGTAAAAGGGTACAACAGCTGTTCAAAAGCAAACAGGGAGGCAACTGATGGGATGGGGAAGGGGACTGACTTCCATTTGACAGCTTGGGAAGGCTTACCCTTTGGGAAGGTTTGGAAGCAGCTCTTCAGAGACAGAGGCTGACTAGAACCACCACTCATGCTGCCTAGTCTTCAGGAGGATAGACTTATTTATTACCTGTGGGAGGTTACTTAATTTTGGTTCAGTAGGAAACAAAAAACCCCCTTTATATCCCATATGCCATGGTACTCAGAGCCACCTGACAGGAAGGATTACAAGCCAACATTTTAGCAACGCATCAAACTTCCAGCTTCAACACAAACTTCCAGCCACAAGTGGTTCACCTTGACAAACAGCCTAACCAAGCACACTGTCAGAAGTAAAATGCTATTCATTTGGACCAAAAGAGTAGAAAGTGGTATGTACCTTGCAGCTGATGGAAACAGGAAAGATAAGATCGAGAATGCAGAGTTACCAACAATATTACACCATTTCCTTGGTGTCAGTGTCTTGTTGAAGACATAGTCAACTATCAACCATAGTTTTATTTTTAAGTTATCTTTCTTCCTCTCTGGAAATTAATTACATTTGCATACTTCTTTCTACCCACAGGGTAGCCATTAAGGAAGTTTTCATATTAGTAATCTTCGTCACTAAAATCAAAGTAGCTGAGAGTATTTTAGGATTACCACGCAAACTGAAATATTATTTCTATACGCATCAGCTACAATTAATGGCTTTCTTTGATTTAGGTATCTATAGTAGTCAACATGGGAACTTCATGCTTTACTTCTAAGTTTTCTTTCTTCCTTTTATAATTTAGCATGTGGATTTTGAAAGTAGAGTAAATTCCTATCACTTAAAAATTCTACACAGCCTCTGTACTGGACCTTCTAATTCACACAGTACCTTGAAGGTACTCCTTTCAAGCATTACTTCAGTATTTTGAAAATTTATGGTGCAGAGGGCTGCTTCTCCTTTCATTTTCTTTCTGAGAAATGCAAATCTCCCAACTTCTAAACTTTTGCGTACTTTCACTTTCTGACTGCTAATTCTGTTTACGCACTAGTACCAAAATTCCCTCAGAGTTCATAGTTCCCCTTCCTTTTTTTTTTTTTTTCCTTTTTTAGAGGGTTGTTTTGCTGATTTTTTTTGCTTTACAAGTCTTCCTTCTTGCAGTTCTTTATGTTCTCCTGATCTTCAATCCCAGTTCTTGAGCGTCTTCCATTATCTCCTTCCCAGCAATATCATAAACATGACAGATAAATTATATTTTCCCTACCTTCTCCATAAACTAATGTCAAGGTCTTTTAAAGTCCCTGTGCCTAGAACTCATACATAATCCTGTCAACCTTTCATAGGCAGCCCACGCCTCCCAACTTGGGCTCTGAAAGTATCCTTTCTGTTCAGGTATATATCTCTTGCCACTTTCACGCCTTCCCTGTTTCGACCGATCTAAATTCTAGTCTAATCCCAATGTGGAATCATAACTGCAGCAATGAGAAAAATGGGCCATTGAAAAAAATCCCCTTTGCCTTCTACAGATAGAAGTAACACTTATATTTTCTTTATTTTTATTCCCAAGGTCTTGCAACATTTTAGGTAAATTGAAGCTCTCCTCTTTCCAGAGCCACACAACCATTACCCACCCTAGAGGGTGTCTTCATGGACTCTCTAACCTGGATGCTAAAAACAATCAAACAAACAAAAGGCAAGAAAATAGATGGATATTTAGCACTTCTTCCTTCCTCCAATCCTTAGATCTCACAGTTCAAATTATACCAACTATTCACAAGCTCTAATTTATAAATCTCAGCAGCAGGTCTCAGATGGAAAGTATCGAGCAAAGAGGAGCACAGCAGTGCCACAACATCGCTCCCTCCACACCTTTCTCCTTGGCACTACCCACATGCTGGGAACCCCAGCCTCAGCAAAAGGCTGCATTTACTGCTCTGCTTAGGGTTAGGGTTACACGTAGGGTTAGGGTTGATAAAACCAAAAGCCCAGAGCTCCAGGGACACTGGAACTACAAAAGGCATGCCAAGGGGAGCGCGGTGCTGCCACAACATTATTCCCTCCACATCTTTCTGCTTGGCACCACTGATATGCTGGGAACCTCAGCCTCACAAATGGCTGCTTTAATGCTCTGCTTAGGGTTAGGTTTGGGAAAACCATAAAGCCCAGAGCTCCAGGGACACTTCAACTACAAAAGGCACGCCAAGGGGAGCATGGCACTGCTACAACGTTGTTCCCTCCACACCTTTGTCCTTGGCACCACCGCCTCAAAAATGGCTGAAGTACACTGTACTTTAGAACCTTGGAATGCTTCTGGGAGGGCACTCATCTTGACAAAAGGGTCACACTACGGGAGCAGCCTCAAAATAAATGTTTTCCATGAAACACCCGTCTCAAAATCTTTATTTCAGAAACTGTATAGCTCCTGATATTGCTCTGCTGCAGAAACACCACAAAATGGACTCGTCTCCTTTTCACTAACTCATCACTTTCTAAGAGCTCCAGGTAGATGCAATACATACAGATACTGATGTCAGCATCAAACTGGTATCCTTTACATAATTTTGCACCATGAATCCCTAAGACAATGAACCATATACAATGAAACAAATCCAGACGTATTTAAAAGCCCATATAAAAGTGGGGTTTGTCCATTCTCATAACCACTGTGAAGGGCCTCAGAGATTTTGTATAACTTCCAACAAATATTCACTCAGGATTCAGTGGTGCTTCCGATAATTTTACCTGCCTCAAAATACTCAGCCTTTTCCTGAAAGTCACAGGTCCTAGAAGCATGTATTACACACAGGAAAGGCAAAACCATTCACCTTATTGGTATCAGAATAAAGTTTGTAAACATGCCTGCCAAGTCAACTTGTTAAGAGGGCAGGACACGTTAGCATGCATCAGCACCATTTACAGGCACAAAAAAATTTAAGACATGAGGGATTTCAGGAAGAGCAGAATTTCAGGTGATCACACAGCATCTCTCTATTTTTAATGGAGAGCTATCTAAAAGCTCCCAAAGCTGGGAGACAAATATAAAGTCCATGGCAAGGATTATTTCAACAAGCCTCACAAGTTTGAAGGCTTCCTGTGATTTCCAAATGCCCAAAGTTGATAATACCACTGACATATATATTTCTTGATACCCTTTTTTAACTGCTGCATGTAAAACTTAGGTTCATGACTTATTTTACTTGAGACATGTCTACTATGTCTTCTCCTAAAATAACCTTTTATTGGATTCTTACAACCAGTTTCAAAGAACTGTCTTCCTTCACATCAGTCTCACCTGTACAGCTCACCAGGTGCTCATGCCAAATGCAAATTTCCAGAATAAGAAGTGGAAATGGGAGGGGTAAAAAGGTGCACTTATAAACTTCCACTCTCAGACTGAAAGCTCTCATAGGAATCTTTGCAGAAGAACTACTCTACCATGGTGCAGAGTTATTCCAGCCCCTACCTGACAGACATGGTGTGGAAACTCCTGGGATGAACTATCCTCTTCACACAGCAGTGGAGAGGACTATGTTGCTTGCCTTCTTTCTTCACACAGCAGCCGATGCCTCAGGAGCAAACACATTCTAGAGATGGTAGCATTTCAGCCCTAAACAGGAGATGTTCAAAGCAACCCCGCATTGCTACAGCAAGATGGCAATGTAATGGCACTCTGCTGTTCCAACAGTAAGAATTAACATTTTACTTTCCAAGCTGTAGAACCCTGAGGTGAGGGAAATGAGGGGGAAAACGTGCTTTTGTCCCTTCAGGGCAACAGGACGGAAACAGAACAAGGAGGAAACTTAAGAGAACCACAGAAATAAAGAATTTCTATTCCTATGCCATATCTATGTGAGAGATGACATTTATATAACAAAATATTAGAAGTTTTCACTGCTCTTCCTGAGAGAGGATATCTCCCTAGAAAAACACTAATCCTCACAATTCACTCCCCACATATTGATGCCCCAAGTACCTGCTTTCTGCTAGGACTGGAAAGCAGTATTTTTAGAACAGCTCTCAAAGTCTCCCTGTGCTCAGCAGCTAGTCTAACTGTTGAGCTGCTTCTCCAACAGCATCTCTTCTCCCAGGGCAATATTATCCTGCTGGGAATATATGCACTCACTGAAAAGCAGCACAATACAGACACCAAGAGCAAACAGTGGCCTTGTGATGACTTCTAATGGCTTTATTTACATCTCACCAGTCCATTTTTAGCAGTATGCTCATTTTATCTATAGTATTTTAATACAATTTCTCAGTTCACATCCAAGCCTGCAGGGTGCTGAAGATCCCAGTTTCTGAGAGCACCCGGACACTTATTGCTCTGCTGTAACTGGACTACCCATGTTATACAACAAAACTGCTAAATATTTCACATAGGCATGTTCATGCAATATATGAATGAGATTTAGTCTGAAATCTTCTCAAAATTGCATAGAGCACACACATCCAAAACTCTCATTGCAAGCTCACTGTAGAAGCTTTCACACAGATTTCTTGACTGACTGTATTTTGTTGTGTTTACTTTTTATAGAGTATATAATCTTCTGGTCATAAAAGATTGCTTGCTTCCAGCTTGAAAGCCTCTTGGGAACGCAGAACTGTAACGTGCCATTCATATATTAAGTACAGAACATTTTAAAACACCATGACACAAAAATCACAAAGTGAGAACCTGATACAGAATTGACAAGGCTTGTTTTCATATCCATCTCTAGATCACGTGAAGCTGCAAATCCATAGCTCATGTTGGATGTCTGTGTCACTAGCACTGCTACCGTAGCCACTAGTATTTCTAGCAGAGTAGAGTACTAGTTTGTACTGATACTTCTTGGAAAAATTTCACTAAAATATAGACTGGGTCAAACTAACAGGAACACGTATTCTTGGGTAATCTGCTCTTGCCAAAAGAAACATATTGTAGAAAATATTCAATCAGAGCATATGTAGTTCTCTCAAATTTTACAAACTTTGTAAGATGAAGTCTGTCTATTACTTGAATTAAAAAACCCTAAGTAATGCTGACAACTTAGATGGCAGCAACCATACACTTTGGGTTATTGCTCAACAAATGTTTCCTCACAGTTGTTTGAGAAAAGATGCATTGCTTGGGAAGAGAAGGAGTTCTGCTATACAGCAAAACAAAGATGCACTTCAACATTTTCACTATTCTTACCAAAAGGGGAAGAGAAGGAAAATCTCTGTTTACAGTGAAAGCAGTTCCTTGTTAACACAAGATTTCCCCTACTTTTCTAATGACCAAGTCATTTAAATGCCATCACTAGTCCCATACTATTTTAAAAACCTCTTATATGCCACTGCATGTCAAACATTACGCTGCCATGACACTGAACAATAGCTGAGATACACGGGCTCCCACGAAGTGAATGAAGTTTGTAAAGCACTTCCTAATTGTTCAGCAATAGGGGAGCAATCAGAAGGTAGGACCAGTAGCATCTCTACCTGTAACTATGCCCACTCAACACCACTTCTTAAAAGACTGTTCATTTACTTACATTTTTTCAAAGTTTGTGCCCAGAAATTTTTCATGCTGAGTGTTTGTCTCAGACTGGATTTTAAAGAACAATCATCAGTTTCAGCTCAAACAGTTCAGCTACTACCAAGAGTAAGATCTAAAAAAAAAAAACAGTTTTGCATAATATGAAAAAAACCCCAAAACTGTCAGTCTCTCCTTTCTATTCTAATCCTTTAAAAAGTCACAGTAAACACAGATCCAGTAGAGGTCAATTCAAAACTAAAATCTCCAGAGATGCTAAAAGAATGAGTACTCTTGATTTCCACATATAACATAGCTGCACATGCACTACCTTACAGGTGCCCCAAGGAGTTCAGAAGACAGTTCCTTATAATAATCATTCATCAGTTTGGCTGAACACTGAACTTGGCCAACAGAAGCTGTATTTCTGTGACAAGCCTTCAGGAATAAGAAAGAAATATCAAATTCAAAAACACAGGTAAAAATGGCCAAACCAAAGGAACAGGAGAAGAAGCTGAAGAGCAATACTGGCAAGTTGTCAGAAGACCAGGACTAACATCTGGAGGTAGAAATAAGGTCAGAAACAACTTGGCTGAGAGGAATCATTGCAGTAAAGAACTGGGAAATTGCCAAGAATGGGAAAACCAAAGAGATGGGACAAGTAGTATAAAGAGGAAAACCGAGGGGAGCAGTCTAAACTGGTGCAAGGAGGCTGGGAACCTTCTCTGGGAATGGGAGAGATACTGGATTTCAAGGGAGAACCAGCCAGCTTCTGCAGAAAGAATAAAGTATCAACTAGCTTGTGTGTCCAACTCAAGACAATTCAACTTTGGAAGTATACAACCTTTTACATAATATATGCGGTAATAAATGGGAGGGCTTAGTTGTTCTATGATACTGACACCAGATCTTAAATCAGGCACACAAAAACTGAGAAATATTGTACTGATCAATGGCAAAAGGAAAATTTTCAAAGACTTGCCTTGCACCATACAGAAACTCTGGGGAGTGGTAGGGTTGTATCACATGCCTCTGGAAGGATGCAGCTCTCGAAAAAACAACTTTGTCCTCCTCTTCCTTTAATCTCCTGCTTAGATCGCTGTACAACTCTCAATTTCTGCAACAAATAATGCTGTTACACTCACTGAAGGTCTTTACTGAACAGTTCATCCCCAGATTAGACCCCTCCTGTGCACTAAATAAAGCAAGAGAAAAGTAGATCATCTAACTAAAGATTTAGCATGATTGGAATCCACAAGGCCAAACTGCGGTTACATGGATTGCTCTTTTAAGACAGCTATTTTGACAGCAGTGTAGGTCATTTGCAGTTTAAAATGCTGTATTCGTGCCTGTAACTGCCATGTTTATATGGAGCAGCATTGCTTTCCATTCTGCAGGGAACCAGTTCCAAACACTTCTCCCAGTCTCAGAAATAATGATGGATGGTCCACTCACATTTTGGGAGTAGAAGTTATGATCACTAGAAAACCTGAGGACTATGTTCATCCATGTTAGTAGAAATACGTGACTGGACAACAAAGCAAGTTCGTGAGTTCACAGGGAGTTAAGTGTCACAGGCCAAAACCTTCCAGCTTCTAGCTGTGACACCAACTTTTAAACATAGATATATATACAAGACTTTTCTACTGATATTATCATCTACTGGTATCATGTTAATTGTTGCTGTAACTGTCTGTGTAATACCGTACAATTCTGAACTTTAAAAAGTGACCCATAAAACCTGGAAGGGGTAAGATAGCCATGAGATAATTTTCTTGTGAAGATAATGTCCATTCTCAAAAACAGAAATGCTGAGAAATGTTCTACGGACTTCTGGACCTGGACAGGAAGACTCATCCCAGATTTTACATTTTACGTGTAGCATCTTCGACAAGACAATACCTGAGAACCTTCTTTTAAAGAAATTACTCAATGTTCAGTAAGTTTTAATATTTACAGAACTGTTATCAGAATTAACAATGCACGAGCACTTAGCACTTTATGGTAAAAAATAGAAAGATGGCACAAAGAGCTCAGCAAGTAGCTCTGGTGACTGAAGATATTACGACACTGCTGTTCAAGTTTACGACCTCCCAAGCAAAGCCAATGGATCAAATCAAGTGAACACTCTTCAGAAATGTCAAGCCAACAGTTTAAATTAAGCCACTGAACTTTGCACTAAAGTTGCTGAAGCGTAGGGACACATTTTGTTCCACCTGCCCTGCTGTGGGAGGCAGTAATTTCCAGCCTAAAGAACGTATAAAGTAGCTACTTTTGATTGAAAGGGATTGAAAGAATTGTTAGGTGGAAGACAAAATGTAGGTGGGTAAGAGGAAAAACTAAAAAAAATTTAAATCTTTAGAGATCTTTAGAGATCAATACCTACTGTATTCAGCGCAACACAAAAAAAAACCCCCACAAGTTGGTTTTTGAAAGAGCACTATGAAAAATTAGAGGCTTAGCAAACTATGAAAAATTATTCCCTTAACACTGGTCATCACAGAGAAAATGTAGAAAAAGAGCTGGAAAAAGAACAGAAAACACTTCTGTAGAGTAGAAGGCCAAGTATTTTTAAAATTCCTGATACAAAGCCATTTCGTTCTGAAGTCTTATTATAACTCTTAAAGACTGTGGACAAGTGTTTAAAAATTCTTCTTAAGTCTGAATCCAAGCTTCAGACTGCCAAGGGTTAAGACCTGAAGCAAACACAAACTGGAATTATAGAAAGGTCCAATGCCTAACCTTAGCAGTAAACCCAACATCGCATTTCAACACAATACATTTAACAACAGAGAATCAGTGGAAGAACAAATTCTCAGCAAATCTCTGTGCCTCCACTGCTAGCTGTAATTTCCACCTTAGAGACTTGTTCTACTCATGGCAAGGAGAAATTCCAGGCATCAAATTCTTTCTAATCACATTTCATTTTGCTGGAAGGAAGTTAGAGAAAACTCAGAGATGAAACAGGGTAAAGCCAGGTAAAGCAGTTTTTCAAGCACAGAGTTAATCTGGACTTCCTAGCCTTGTATAAAAGGAGGGAACTGAGCATGTGCAGAGGCATTCCCAGGAACTGATTATAGTTGCAGGATTCTGCACAGTTTGCAAAAATGCAGTAAGGGTACCTTAACTATAAACTGCCCCAAGGAACTAAAGCGTGCTGTTTCCAAAGATATGCAACATCTGTACATTTATGCTTCCTATAATTAGTCATATGGTGGGAAGAAAAATTATTCTTCTGAAAGTTTAGATGCATGGTAAAAGGTATTATTTTGTTAAGGAAGACTAAAATACCCATGCTTGTGAGAGCTGATGACCCCAACAGCTCTAAAACATCTTACGTAGCAATGGGAGTTACCAGCATGCAAACCTTGTACCAGGCCTTAGTCTGCAGGTTCTCACTCAGAGTGACACAGCCCCACTCGCTTCCCATATGCTCGGATTCAGGATGCATCTGCCAGGGAAGTCCAGCTGTAAAGCCCAGCCCCTGCTTTTGCATCCTCCCCAAGCCCACCCCAGCTAGAGCTACAGGTTCAGAATACTTCCAGATTTTTTTCAGAAATTACAACTCCAAAGTGCTCCACTGGCAAATGCTACATAACATTGATGAGAAGCACACTGAATGAGGTTTTCTATCACTATCTGTCCTCCTTCCTGTACTCTCTTATCCTCTACACTCACTTACCTTCACATTCTTCCTCTATATCCACACTCCTTTTCTCCTATGCTACTCCCTTTCACCTCACTCAGTTACCTCCTTCACAAGATCTGTTCTATCTGCAGCAAACTGGAAGAACACAGCTGTATGTAGACAGAAGCAACTCACACACAACAGGCTCCTCTCTCAGCACACCGCTGCAGAAGATGCACAAACAAGATGCAGGCATTCGTGAGATACACAAGCACATCGAAGGGCTCATACTTGCATGAGTGGGGCAGGTCTAATCGTAACAGCTCAAGAATGTCAACGTCTTTTTGAAAATATCCTGCTGGTTTCATACAAGGTCTAAGCAGTATCTCACTGCTGTACGTAATGAGTAATTTTAGTGAATACTGACGCACATTCACAAACCTCTGTTGCAGAGAAATCCTTGGTCACATACTAAAAGCTGGGCAGAAAGTCTTCACCTAAGGTCAAGATCTCAACTTGCCTGGAAATTAGGGGGAAAACTATGTTACTCTCTTATACATTATCAAGACAGTTTTAGTTAAGTTAGGATGTAGCTTGGTACTTCAATTTCCCAATTCGCTATTTATTGCATATTTAGTAAAATTATCATAAATTCAAGAATTTCACACTCAGTGGAAGTCCAGAAACAGCCTTCTTGCTCAGTGAATACACTTTACTAAAGGCTTCAAATGCTGTTTTCAGGAACTGCTTACATATTTCCGTAGTACTGGCACCTGCCTTTCCTCAGCAAGACAGAAAAGTAGCTGGATTGATGGGCTGACAGAAGCACAATATCCACCTGTGCTGGCTCACAGAATGCCATTAACCCTAATTTCTGGTAAAATAGAGCAGTAACTACCAGGAAAGCCTGGAGTGTTTGCTTTCCATTATCTCCTGTATACCTCCCTTACCATGTACTACACAAACCACAAACACTGGCTATGACCCTACCACTCCCCTGTGCAGTCAAGACACACGCCCTCCTCTCAGTCACGTCCTTAATTTACAATGTCTCTGTTATTTTGTGTACTTCACTTGATCTGCTCTTCATTCTTGACCCGCTTTGTCTTGGTTGTTCCTTGGTTTTGCCTCACATGCCACCAGCCTATAGTGATGCTTCCCTCACAGTAAGCAAAGCACTACAGAGAACAGAACTTGGGAAGCAAAGGAAGGAGGGCAGCAGTAGCAGGAAGTGCCTCTGAAGCAGAAAAGGGAAATGTCTCCTATCTGAGAGCCAGAAGAATCAACTCCATCTGTAGTAAAGAGCTTATCGTATGAGGTAAAGCAGCAATAGGTGTGATTTAAACACATTTGAGGCTACGCCTCTCTGTCCAACAGATGTGAATGAAATAGATACACCCTAAAGCCTTCTTCTTCCAAGGTCAACAACATTTTCCAACAATGTTTCTGCAAAGGATGTCTGTTTCAGATTTAGGTAGATAATCCAACAATGGAGAGGAAATTCAGTTTGTCAGACAAGAAACAGGAAGGGAAGTGGCAAGCAGAAGCAAAGAGTGTGTGAGACTGAGCTCTGAGCTGTGCTGCCTGTGTCATTTGATCTCCCATTTTTCTTCAAAGAAAACAGGTAGAGGTTTCAAACTTAATCTCCAAGCAAGACAATTTCTCTTCATATCCAGTCAAGAAATGGGAAAGTTTTCCAACAAAGACATCTACAAAGGGGGCCCAAGAGGTATTGTTCTAATATATTCTAATGGTGCATCTTAGGCGCTAGCAATTAAAATTTGCTGTAGCAGAGCACAGCCCAGAAACCTGAATTAAATCTTAACAGGGAAACAAGAACTGAAAGGGGATCCTTGGCCTTCTCATTTTCCTTCCTAATTCTAGTAAAATAATACAGAGACTGAGGAACCAGAACATATGGGAAACAAAGCAGTCATTTCTCCTAGCAGTCAGTTCACTCCACAGGGAGAACTTCCATTTAATACAGCATCTGTATAATCAGACTGGACTTGAACAGGTCTAAGAGATGACTAATGACATCCAACCCTCAATATATCTGAGATCTTAAGACTGAAAATTCTGCTACTTGAGAAGGGGCACAGCCTTCAGTCTCAGCTGACAGCAAGCAAGACAGATGTGGGCAAGTTTCTGCAGAGGTGTTATCATTGTCTTCAGTAAAGGAGCCAAACACCCTCTGAAGATCACATGGCTCTCTTGCCACACTTCAGCAGGGTTCCTTGTTTCTCCCTGCAAGCTACCACCCACTACAGATTAAGTTATAATTAGCTCATTAAAAATAAATTAAATCATAGGCAAAGTTGTCAAGTATCTAGCAAAATGCATACAGCCCAGATACAGATACTTGAAAACAGCCCTGAAATCATATTTTTCTATCAACTTAGTACTGCAGCAGGGAACAGTGAGTAAAAGAGGTCATATCCACCTCAAACTTTGAAAGTGCCAGAACTTCTAAATTTAAGAACACTGAATGTCAAGTTCCTGCCAAAAATACATATGCAACCCCCCCCCACCATTTGCTCCCACCTAACATTTGCATAGAGAGTCAGAGAGACTTGTAAAAAACCTGGCAAGATACTGCATTCTCTGAGTTCCTAGAAGCAAGGCAGCCCACCAAATTAAGATCTTCAGAAGCAGGAAGAAAAACTTAATAAGCTTTTAATGAAGAGCTTTTGCGAAAAGCATTAGCACACAGTTGTTCTGCAGTGGGAAACTGCAAAGTAATCTTGTTTTCAGCACATCAGGGTTTTCTTAGAGTTTGAGGGCAGAGACAAAGATGAGTCTCTGCCTCTGTTGCTTAAGAAGTAACCCAGCAAGACCTTCCCAGCTGGGTCTCTACTGCCAGCCTAGACAAGCTCAACACCAGAGGCTTCTGCAGAAGGATGATATCAGCCTGGGGATGGAGAGCTTCTGTCAACACCGTGCTGGACCACCCAGGCAAAAGCCCCTCTAGTGTCTCTGCAGTCCAAGCTGGGCTCTGATCAGCATATATTGACTTTACTCATGGTACAGGAGGGAATGTACGCCACTGGGATAAAGCTTCAAGTTCATTCTTAACGCTGCTCTGCCAAACCCACATGAGACGGATGGATGATGGTGCATCAGTACTGCAAAGGCATTTCTACCATATTTCACAACCATATTCCAGCTGAACAAACGGGCAAAAATCTGAAATATGCACCAAACTAAACACACAATCTGCTTCCTTTTAAGGCTTCTCAACATGGGAAAGGAATCATGAAAACCGGCCTGTGATAAATTAGGGGAGGTTAAACATCATCCCTGTATTCGATGCCTGGCTCCCGCGTCCCCCCCGGAGGCGGCTGTTTACGCGCTGTACCATCCACACACGCTGTTTACACGCACCGCCGCAGCCCGGCACGGCTCAGGACGAGCCGCAGCGAGCGCCGAGCGCGCCCCGGCAGAGCCGGCAGCGCTGCCGGCGACAGCGCCGGCGACCGAACCCCGGCGGGCAGGGCCTCCCCAAGATGGGGGCTCGGCCGTGCGCGCCCGGCGCGGAGCCGCCTC
>VZRV01004037.1:1444273-1454485 GCA_013398115.1 Falcunculus frontatus
CGGGCACCGCCCCGCAGCAGCCACCGGCCCCGCGCCCCCAGCGGCTCCGGCGCCCGCCCGCTCTGACGGAGCCGTGAGCGGCGGCCCCGCCCCAGCCCTGGCCCGGCCCCCTGCGGCCTCAGTCGGGCCGGCATCGCCCGCCCGTCCGCCGGGGCTGGAACGGGAGCGTTTCAGGCTGCCCCCGCCGGCCGCCCGAGCCAGGGTGTCATCTCCGGCTCCGGACGATCCAAAAATATAGAAACTAGGATTCTCTTGTAGGTTCATCTGGAGTCAAGCATGGGAGGTTTTGAGAAAGAAAATGTCACCGGTCTGCAAAGCACCCACACCACGGCTATGATGTTTGAGCCAAATAATTTGAGCCAGACTTGGTTTTGTTTTCTAATATTTTACCACAGAATCAATTATATCGGAAAAGACCTCTGAGACCAAGTCCAACCTATGACCATGTCAACTAGACCATAGCACTGAGTACCACATCCAGTCTTTCCTTGAACATCTCGAGGGGATGGTGACTCGACCACCTCCCTGTGCAGTCCATTCCAATATCTAATCACCCTTTCTGTGAAGAAATTCTTCCTGATGTCCAACCTAAATTCCCCCTAGCACAGCTTATCACTATGTCCTCTAGTCCTGTCGCTGGCTGCCTGGGAGAAGAGGCCGACCCCCACTCAGCTACAGCCTCCTGTCAAGTGCTTGTAGAGAGTACTAACGTCCTGCCTGAGCCTCCTCCAGGCTGAACAGCCCCAGCTCCCTCAGCTCCTCATCATAGACATGTGCTCCAGACCACTTACCAGGTCCATTCCTCTTCTCTGGACATGCTCCAGCACCTCATTGTTTTTCTTGAACCGTGGGGCCCAAAACTGGACACAGCACTCAAGGTGTGGCCTCACCCATGTGGCGTACAAGGGGAGAATCACTTCCCTAGTCCTGCTGCTCACACTGATACATGTTAGCATGTTCCATCCATCCATCCATCCATCCATCCATCTCAACACTTGAAGCTGCTAGATAGCTGTCTCACTCGCATGTGTTGAAACTGCTGTGTAGCTGGAGCTGTGGCTCCATTTCTTAACCAATTTCTGTACCACGCTGCTATCAATGAGGGATTTATCATGCTCAAGAAGCATTAGAGATCTGAAAGAATGTAGGAAGAGGTCACAGTCCAGCTCTGGCTCATTCTATTATTTTTACATGGTGCACAAAAGCAAAGGAGAACACAGGTTAGTCACAAGTTATCTCGTGGGAACTCCCAGGAGGGAGCTGAGGGGCTCCTGCACAGAGGAAAGACGCTGAAGTGGGGAATTACACAGACACACTTGTCTGGATGCCTCCAGCCAACTGTGCATGACCTGCAGAGGACCGCTGCCAAGAACCAGCTGAGTCAGTCCCAACACCGCTCTAGTGTAAGAATTTTAATTCGCCTGTTGCAGTTCCCTCCTGCTGGAAGCTGCCAGCTGAAGTTCCCAGTACAATCTGAATTGGGATAGAGAAGCCAGGTGAGGCAGCTTGGATTTTTCATTTTTCTTTTTGCATGTCATTGGTGAAATTCCATTAAGGACTCCCTGCTTCAAAACCACACAGAACTTAGAGAGAAGAGGTGTTTTCAATCCCTAGTCAAACGTGTAATTTTTCACATTTACCTTTGCCCATAGTTTAGCACAAAGCTAATGAACCCTGCCACATTTTTTAACAAAGAGACAGAAAATAAGAGTTCCTCTGCATACCAGGCAAACTTAAAGCCATCCTCGCATAAAAATATTAAATATACTTGGTGAGAACAGGCTAGAAAGCAAGTAGACATTGTCACTAGCACCCTTCAATTTAAATACAGATCTTGACAGCATTAACAAGAAAAAAAAAATCATAGTTGATTTGCAGCTGATGACATTTTCAATCATCATCAACCTAAACACAACCTCTGTAAACAGCAGACTTGGACAGCTCCCCACCAAGGACTCTGGAAGAATGATGTTTACTACTGATATTCATTTAGTATTAGGGAATTGAAGCAGCACTAAAACCCAAGGGACCAGAAGGGCCTTATGTTGCACCCGTGTTGAAGGAGAATGTGGCAATTCACCACGTTATTTGTAGGCAGAGCAGTCTGAATTACACAGGGCAAAATACAAGAAAACCCAGCAGGGTAGGAATGGATAGGCTAGAGAGGTTTTCCATTTACCGAATTTTCTTGGTAATATTATGTTTTCTTAATCTAAAAAAAATCCGTAAGTAATGAAACCTCACAAATAGAGGGGAGTTATATTTCAGTAGAGTACTTAGCTGCTCTGGGACCATTACCAGGTTTAAGATTATCTCACATTTTCTCCAAAGTTGTGTAAGTATGTATAAACTCACTGCCAATTGTATTTGTGGACAACCCAACAGCTGATGCTGTGATAAACAAAAGAACTGGGCTATCAATCAAAAGTTTTGGAACAGATGATAAAGTGTACTGTTCAAAACTTTTACTATTTTTTAATAGCCAAATCTCAGGTTATACAACCAGGAAAAGAACACAAATCTATACCTTGGGAAAACAAGCCATACACTGGGAAAACATCAGAGTGAAAAGCCACTGACTCTGAAAAAGGCATCAGGGTCATAAGGGACAGGGAACTGAACACGAGATACCAACTTAATACGGTGTGTTAAGTGACAAAATACGACACTCACCTTGGAAGCACAATCAATAGTGTACAAAGAAAGCAGGGATTTTACCTGTATGTAGATCAATGAAAAAATTTGTAATAAAGGTTTATCTCCTTCCTAAAAGAAGATTGCAAACCTGTGAGGGGACTAAGGAAGGCAGGTATAACACAAGATTTTAGGAAGTCAATCCATGCATTTTATTGCAAAATATTTTTGCTTTTTTTTTTTTACTTTTAAATGCATTCCAGCAGGAAAACAAAAGATACTACTAACTTCTTTGTAGAGCCATCCCCTCTTCTTCTCCCAGAAGTGAAAATTGAAGTCAAATTCTATTCACCAGACAGACATGCTCTTTCCACAGAGGGATTACTAGCTATTCAAATATTCTACCAAGAGAAAATGTAATTAGATTTTATGCCCTTTTCAAGAGGGTGATGCCTTTCTCTGGCATTAAAACCTTCACAGGTCAGACTAAATGAAAGGTGTCAAACTCTTATCTTAACTACTAATATAAAGCAGGAAGGGACCTGAATGTCCAGTCTCAGCTGATAAAGGGCTTTATGGAGTTTCTGCCCTTATACTGAACAATACAAATTTTTATACATCCAATAATCAATCCCCTCAACACACTACTTACCCTCATCTGCCTCAGCATGCCAGCAATCCAACAGCCTGTCACAGATTTCTTCTTGCTCGGAATCCCAGAAATCATCCTGCTATGACCGCTAGTGAGGTATGGCTGCTACAGAACCAAAAGCCTGAGACAATAGCTAACAAATATTAGACTTTTGTGACCTCTGAAAGACTTCAAAACTTTCCCCACCAAAAAAGCCTCAAAAAGTCCTGTCGCAAATTGTCTTGGAAAAGTTCATATTCCTCTTTCTTTGAGTGGTAATGAAGGACAACACAATACAATTTTACAGTAGCACAGTTAATCATTAGAACTTAGGAATTACAAACCAATTTCTGCTTTGCTTTTTTTCCATAGCTCCTTTTAAAGCAATATTTCAGATTTTTAATATCTTGTTCTAGGTCACAGAGATTTACTTGTATTATTTCCTCTGTTACTAAAAATCTTTAGGGAAATTATTCCATTCCATTTCACAGCAGCCCATTAGAACCTACAGGCCAGGCAAAAAAGAATATTGCTCATGAAAGCCTCCATCAGGACACACCAACTTCAGCTTGAAATAAAAATATGTTTTTAATATTTAGCTATGAAAATACATTATTACTTGAAATATATTACCTTTTACTGACCTAATTAAGCAACTATTAAAATGCTAATCTTGTTGCTTCTTCCACTTTCAGTGTTCGAGAACATTATTAATGAACCTACTGTAAATCCTGAAAATAAAGCATAGTCCACTTCAAGAAGCTCTCTGTGTTTACAGAATATTCCTCTTACAGACTATCAACCAAGTCATTGAGGAGTGTGCCACTTACAGAAATAACTGGTTAATGATTTTCTGAAGATATATGCAATAAAACTATGCCAGAGACAGAAAATTCAGCAGGCAGATTTGGAAAAAGAAAAATGAGAAAGGATCTTAAGGTTTCTGGCAATTATTCCGTCAGCTACAATTTATGACTGGAATTAAGCCGTTGTGCTCTTCAGCTTTAGACAAGACACATATTTACAATAAATACACGTATTCTAAATGACCACATATCAAGGCAGCATAAATTTCATCCTGTTAACAAAGCTGCTACAGTTCTCTATTTGTAAGTTTTCTAACCACAGGCTTAAACAACAGATACTGCTTACCACCTACATTCTGTGGCTGCATTTTTAGATGATGACTTCATTTAATGCTCTCCTTATGAGTAGAAGGTGTCAATCTAGTTTGTTCCAGGCTTACACCAAAAAGATATTATTTTAAATATTTTCTTTGGAAAGAAGCATCTCATCCAACCTGCTACTTTCCATAAACTTTAAAAGTGAAGAGAGGCTTATGCCACCCAGTGAATAATGAAGCTCTTTGTAATACAAATGCACCCATTCTGGAAGCAGAAAATATTTCAGAAGTGAGGGTTTTTACAAGATGCTTTGTTTTCCTTTTGAGAGAGACAACTTAAATCCTAAATGTGTGATACTTTTTAAACACCAACCCCTTTCTTTCACTTTTTAACATATGTACACATGGGCCTTCATTAAACAGACTCATATGCTTATTGCTCTGTACTACTTTGAAAGAACAGTTAACGGCCTGAAAGATTTTCAAAGTAAATGACCACAGCCTATTTTTTATCATCATAAACATGCGAGCAGTTCTGCAATATGTGTTTACAGCTCTGTAAATACAGCTGTGTTTGCAGGATTGGACCACAGAAAGAACATTTTAATTGCTGAAACGAGATGTTGTAACACAGGTCCTAATACCGACAGAGCCACAGCCTGCGATGACAGTGTCAGTCTCGACAGCAGTTAGCATCCTCTGACTCTCCATCATGGAAAACAAATGGGAGGAACAAGAGCAGCAGTGAAAGGTCTTTGCAAACTGTGCTCTTTACTCATTCAATACAAATTATTAGCACTGCTTATATTTGTGATTCTAAAACCAGTTCCTTTTGGCACCATGTCAACCATTCGTCCTCAACAACCCAATTTCACAGATTCCATCTTGCAAAATCTACCAAAGAATAGAAACATGCACTTTTTTAGTAAAAGTCAGTAGTATAGCACAAGGCACAAGACAAAAAAATCAGTATGTTTAAATAAAAACATTTTATGTATTAGGGAAAAAGCTATAATCAAATGCATAGGACTTAGGGCATTAATGAAACAAATTATTTTTCCCAAAAGAAGAATTAATATCTCTCAAGTAGGACAGCACTCAAAGTCCCAAGACAATTATATAATTACTTATCTTAGACAAAGTATTGTGTTACACAATATTGGAATTGAACAATAGTCCCTTGAGCAAATCAGTATTTTGATACCTATTACAGTATTTTCACTGTCCTAGGTAGTTTAGTGAACCATTAGGAAGTTTTGACACTAACATTCTATTGCACCAAATAATACACATGTACTGTTAATTACTAAATCCTTAAATATCCAGTAGATTTAACACTTGATCTTAACTGGATCAAGCCGATTACTAAAAAAAACTGTGTCTGTCTATGATGTACCAATCTTCCTGCTCCCTTCGAAAAGGAGTTGCTGCAGCACCATTAGGTGAGGCTTAGTGATCATGGCTGAGAAAGGAATAAAGATCATCTGAACCATCAACCTACAAACCCCTGCACTAGGGCAGACCACGGAAGAGTCCTTGACTACCAAACCCACGTACCATTCCCACTCTTCCAACTGACATTTAAATACCTGCCATGTGGCTTTATATTTATTTTTAGTACCTTTTTTATTTTTTTCCCCTATGGAAAAGGCTTGTGAATAATACCTTGCAATTAGAGTGTTAAATTAAAAATACTCTTATAGACATCCATTATCATTTCAGTTTATGTAAAGAGATAATATGGTAACTAGGTTGTGGAAAACAAAGGACGCTTACAGCACTTGAACAAATGAACCAGCTGCCACATGATCAACAGAACACAAAAATGTGAAATCAGAGTTGATTTAGACGGCAAAAATAAAGTCTTACACATACAAGGAATATAAACATTCTCTGACTCATTACAGAACAGTTGCTTAAGACAGAATTAAACAGTCAACATGTGCTCATTCACTGAAGTCATCAATTTTAGAAACAATAAGCGTTGCATGCATCTGTTCAGACTGAATGTAAATCAGATACTCGGCTATAAGCTTAAGCCAAGAAAAGAAGTTACTATGGCTCTCTCCTCTCTCACTATTTCCCCGTCTTCTTTCTAATCAGCTTGTCTTAAGTTATTTGATATTATTGACATTTATTTCTTAAAGGTTTGTAGAGGCAGGGACACCGAAGGAAGAAAAAGGAAATGTTCCTCTGGAAAAAGTTCTTATAAAGAACATTGACCACAGTCATGGTTTAAGCACTATATAATGCTTCTTACTCCCATAAATCCCACTTCCTTACCAGTGTGGGACTGAAAAATATTACCATTCCCATCTATTGCAGGTTTACTGGGCACCGAACCCACTGGAGAGGAAGCAGCTTGCACACACATTTTTACAACCTTGGTCAAACGCCTCATCTCTGAAAATAGTTCTATTCTCAGAAACCCTCAGAGACACCTGTCTATTAACAAAACTCTTCCTCAACACATCCAGTGAACTCCCAGTTCCATACCTTGTATTATTTCTAATAGTAAAAGATGATCAGAATTTACAGTAAAGTCACAAAAGACAACTCCACTTCAAAACAGAATGATAACTTCTGCAGCTTGTTCTGGATTTCAAATTTTTATTTCAAGTACATGACAAGTACCTATTTTGTCCAGAACTTGCAGCTTTATGCTTGCCTTCTTTTTAACATTTAAATGCACATTGAGGTCAATCTGTCAGAATACTCAGGAGTAGATACCTTCTACGAAAACACTGCATGAAAGGATGCAGCAGATACCATCTTCTTACTTTAGTCTCTGTTTTGTGTAGAGTGCTGATGAAGCCCAAATTCCCATGGCTAGGTCTCTTGATGAAGACTTCAGTATCCCTTCCTTCCTCTGAATCTTGCCCTGGCATCCAACTGAAAATTGAAGTCAATATATTAAGAGCAGGTATTTTCTAAAAGAAGTATTGTAGAGTGTTTGTGCTACCTTGGCACTTTGTAACATCAGAACAAAGGCCAGAATAAAGCTGAAGAAAACTAGTGACACAGCCAACAAGCCACAGGGGATTCCAAAGAAAGAGACATTATATGATCATAAACCTCACACAAAATGAAAATTATGAGATAAGCTTCCTGTGCATTCTGAAATAAACAACCCAACAACATAAATGACAGAACAGCATAGTAGGATAGAAAAGAATACACAGAAAACAAGGTAGTGTAAATCTACTTAAATCAGTTTTGCAAATGTAACTGAAACTGAAGGAAGAAAATTCAGATTTGGTTGAAGTGGGAGTCACTGTAAATGTCTGTGAGGAGCTGGATAACTTAAATACACAAAGTTTCTGGAAAAAATAGAAATAAATCAGTAAAAACAGAAATAAAATTCAGCTTGTAAAATCCGCAAGTTTACTCTTGGCAATTACAGAAAAAGCATTTAATGAAAGGCTAAAGATGATGACAAAGCTAAAATAAAAGCCATAGAGCAGTACTTACAGAAGCTAAACTGCAAGTTCTCTCCGAATGCAGCAGAAAAACATACTTTGATCTTGGGAGAATCCTTCTGAATTTAGATAGCCAGTCTTGAAGATGGCAGTGACAGATTGCAACTCAGCCATTCTGATATTAGACTGAGGAGGTTTCTTTTACCACCATTAACTAACCTGCTTCTAGAATTCAGAACTGTAGCAAAATTCGTAAAGAGCTAGACTCATGATGACACAGCTTGTCCAATAACCAAGCAGCTTTCGCTTTAAACCTTGGCCCTACTTCAACATCTAAAATATACTAAAGTTTACTCCTCTGGTAAGACTTTCTCTTTTTTTTGAAAAGAAAACAGCATCCAGGCAAAACCCCTGATGACTTTAGCATACTGTAAATTATATCTGCATTTAGTGTCTAACTAGGTTTTGGACACTCTTTAAGTTTCACTGCTATAACAAATAATAAATTTGACTGAGCATTATTATTGAAATTTACAGAATTAACACGACAAGAAAAACATCACTTATCAGCCTTAAAATTTGGGACAGTTAAATAAAATCATTTAAGAGCCAGGCCTCTTCCTGCATGACTGGAGGCATTTAGCTAGAAACTTGGTTTCATCACGCTCCCTTAATAATCCACAGGCAGAAAAATACAGGCACATCCCCTGGAGATACATACGTTGCTACTGCAGCTTTATATAGGTATTTCAAATTTTGAATAATACACAGCATTTTCCCATCCACAGAAATAATCATTTGTCATTTTATGGATTAATATGGTTCACATAGGAGAGGTACGAAAAGCTGCTACCATTAATACAAAATGGAAAAAAAATTTAAGGTACCATTTCAGCTGTACACTCTTCATTATGTATCACATCAGCTAAAAATAAAAATGAGCCCTGCACTTCTCATGCTTAGAAAGTTTTAATACCATCTTTACCGCATCTTAAATATGTTTTAAATGTTATGGAAACACAAGCAGAAAAATCCTGGACAAGGAAATCCTATCAAAACAGGGAAAACTTTATCTAATTACATTTTTAAAAATGACTTGTCATTACCATGTGGGATAGCTCATTATATAAAAAACCAAACTGTTATTTATCATGAATTCTAATACTAAGAAAATTAATGACTCAATGTGAATTCAATGGAAGATCCTGCTTCAATGGTGAAAGTCTCACTTAATTTCATTTAAACATTCCCTATATAGATGTTTTTCAATGACCTTACAATAAATACCTTGTCGATATTTTATTTTACAATTACCTGATCTACTAATATTCTTTTGAACCTAAACTTTACTAAAAAAAATAGTGAAAACACTTACCTCACCTGTGACATTCTACGCCTAATCTAATTTAAACATGCGTTTTCCCATTTTTTCCTACTCTACAGCTTCTTCTTCATGAGAACCGAGTACAACATCCATAGTTTAATCAGGATTCAAAGGCAAGAGCTGTTCTGCTTAATGACACCCGCCTTACTGAAATAAAGTGTTTTTCTTCAGAAGAGGGGGAAAAGGACAAGAAACATCCAGGCCAGTAGCAGAAGACACACCGCACTTACCATTGATCTTTTGCATGCAAAGAATGTCACTTGCAAACTCCTACAGTGTCCTTCCCTCAGGCATTGTTTAGGGCTTTTATTTTCCTAGTAGGTGAAAAAAGAAAGGATTAAAAATTTGATTTCCGCAGCTCGTCAAAGAGACATCAAAAAACTTCACAGAATCATGGAACAGAATCACCGAATATTCTGAGTTGGAAGGCACCCACAAGGATCATCTAGTCCAACTCTTAAGGGAAGGCCAATACAGGCATCGGACTCACGATCTTGGCGTTACTGGCACCATGCTCTGGCCAACTCAGCTAATTTGGCTTGGAAGGGGCCTTTGAGGATCATTTAGTTCCAACTTCAGAGAAGTTCACTGGGGATTTCGCTTCGGTACGGTGACCTGCTCTCTCCTCTCAGCTGTAATTCCCTAAGCTGCTGCAAACACGAGGTGAGAGGCCGTAAAAGAGAGACCTGCGGGTCCCTGGCCCGAGAGGGCAGCCGCGCTCACCTGCAGGACGCAGGGGCTCTCCAGCAGGCACTGCCGCAGGTCCTCCCTCACGCCGCCGCAGGCGCGCCCGTCCTCCTCCTTATCCTCGTAGTACTTGGGCATGGCGGCGAGCCCGGCGCTACGCCCCGCTGCCGCCCGCCCTGCGGCCACCGCCGACCGCCGCCGCCATCCCGGGCGCTGCGGCCGCTTCCGGCGGGGGCAGGAAGGGACGGGGCGGCTCCGGGAAGGATCCCGAGCGCCTGCGCTGCGGACGGTGCCGGAAGGCTGCGGGAATCGGCCGTGGTGGTGGTGCCGGGCG
>VZRV01004037.1:1454522-1536786 GCA_013398115.1 Falcunculus frontatus
GGCGGGGGTCGCGCCGCGGGCCGGGGCAGCAGGTGAGACCCTCAGCGCGGGGCGGGGCTCGGGGATTGCGGCTCTGCCCGGCCCGGCGCTGAGCGCGGGCCCCGCTGAGGGGGGGCGGGTGTTTGTCAGCAGCGACGGCCCGGCCGCTCCTAAATCACGGAATCGTACACAGTTAAGGGCTGTAGGGGACCGTAAAGATCATCTGATTCTAATCCCCCCGCCGTGGGCATGGATACCTCCCACTAGACCAGGTTGTTCAAGCCCCATTCAGCCTGGCCTTGAACGCTGCCAGGGTTGGGGCATCCAAAACCTCCCTGGGTAGCCTGTGCCAGTGCGTCTCCACCCCCACAGTAAAGAATTCCTTCCTTATATCTAACCTAAATTCTCCCTGTTTCCGTTTGTGCCCGTTACTCCTTGTCCTATCACTACAGTGTCCTAACACTACACTTCCAGATGAAGTGTCCCAGCTTCCCTGTTTTCCCTCTTCAGGTACTGGAAGGTGCTAGGAGGCTTCCACGCAACCTTCTCTTTTCCAGGCTGAAGTGCCCCAACTTTCTCGGCCTTTTTCTCCCTGGAACCTAAGGGAGGTTCTCCAGCCCTCTTTACAACTCCATGGCCTCCTCTGGACTTGCTCCAACAAATGTCATTGTTTATACTTGTGCTCAGTTTTTGTCACTTCAGCATTGCAGATGTGGCCTGCATCGCGTGATTTTATTTGTAGCCCTTATTAAGTGCAAAATCAAATACACCTTTTAAAATTATTTCTTTAGCAAGATGCTGCCAACCACGTTGGTTAATTCTGGGAGCCAGGGCAATGGTGTACTGAGCCCCAGAGATGCTGCGAGGCACACGGCTGGAGCGAAACGGTACAAGTACCTCCGGAGGCTCTTCCACTTCCGACAGATGGACTTCGAGTTTGCGCTTTGGCAGATGCTTTACCTGTTCACTTCACCACAGAGGGTGTACAGGAACTTCCACTACAGAAAACAGACAAAGGACCAATGGGCAAGAGATGATCCTGCTTTCCTAGTGCTGCTTAGTATCTGGCTCTGTGGTGAGTGCAGGAGAAGACAGCATGAGGAAGAGGGAGGGAAAGTTTAGGGATGAACGTTTGTTTTCCTTCTAATAACACACACAGAGAAAAGACCAGTTTGTATGGATGATCTTTAATCAAAGTAGAACAGAAGAAAAAGGCCTAATCTTTTTGAAGTTAAGGTGGGAAGTAGAAATTGGAGTGGGCTTAAGTAGTACTCCGTAGTCTTGAATTGATCTCTCTGTTGCAACTCATTTTCTGTTGCATTTTAAACTGCATAGTTCACTGTAACTTTACAGACAGTAAGAAAACACTATGCTACACAGCAGTGTTTTTGTGAGAAAATACTGAATATTTAGTTTACCTGAATATTATGGATAAAACACTGTTTTTCCCATAAAGGCCCTGATGAGATTCTGTATATTGCAGAATTAAGCTATAAAAGAAGTGGGTCGTATAAATGACTGAACTGCAAATTCAATAAGTATTGCCTCAGTTGCCTTCTATTAAATAGTGTATTGTTGTTCATAATAGAAAAACTCTTAACTGAAATAGAATTACACATGTGGTTTGGGTTAACAAGGAGCTTTTATAAAACAAAGAATGTTCTATTGTAGCATTGTGTGAATTTTTAAAAAAATAGTTTGGGTGGAGCATTACAATTAGACCCAAGTACAGATGAGTGTTCATATTATTAATAAATTGCATTATATCTAGTATTTGGTGGAAAAAAAGTGAGCTGTTGGACTGAAAATCTCAGGAGAAAAAAAGGAAACTGGAGATTTCATAACAGGGTACTCAAAAAAACCCCCATCAGTTTAAGATCTGATGCTTTCTTTTCCACAGCTGACTTTAATCATCTTTCTCTGCTTTCAGTGTCTACTGTAGGATTTGGATTTGTGCTGGACATGGGTTTTTTTGAAACAATAAAACTGCTACTTTGGGTTGTATTCATAGACTGCGTAGGCGTTGGCCTTCTGATTGCAACTCTAATGTGGTAAGTAGTGATTTCTGAAGCTGAATTCAGTATTGCTGTTCAGACACAGACAGTCCTCTGCTGTTTGTGAGACACTTGGTTCTTTCTTTGGGGTAAACTTATACACAAGTATTGACCATAGGTTTTATGCTGTTGTAATAATTGTTTCAAAATGATACCTTAAAAAAGAACACACCTCTTTCTTTACCATTTCCTACAAAGATAAATGGTCAGAAGGTCTATATTATGATGAACATTCCAGCTTTTTTTTCTTTCTTCTTGAGCTGGTTAATGTTCAGCAGTAATGCCAAATTAAAAAAAAAAAAGGTGATTAAAAAAAAAGCTGTTTAATTGAAATAATGAGTGAAAAAGTCAAGTACCGTGAGCCTGAGGATGATTCTGTTTAAGTAGGGCAATATACACTTGGCCCGTGCTTCTTGCTGAAGATTGTAGCTAGTGCCACTACAGCCACATATGTTCTGTCTTGTGCTTGGCAGTTTTTTGTTTTGTTGGTAGTCGCTGCCAGTTTTATCCTCTACTGTCCAGAGACTTGCAGAAGTAGAGAGGCAGGAGCAGGTCATTTTACAACCCAGGCAGCACCATAGATGTGTCCTGCAGCAGTGAGGGAACCATGAAATGATGGGAAGCTGCTGTTTCTGTGCTGTGGCAAGGGGAGGGCACCAAAGAAAGAATTTTTATTTTACAAGGAACTTCAGAAAGCAAGGACATTTAAGAGTTCTTAGTGATGGAGTGACCATGTTTGGAAAAGGGATAAATCCTGACAGTGGCCTCAGGAACTCCTGGTTGTAATTGCAAAATTGAGAATGAGGAACATAAAAGAAACATAACTGATAGGTGAAAGGTCCACCTGACCTATGCTCCTGTCTGGGTCAGCAACCCATAAATTGCTTGGGCTAGAGCTTATAGTAATGCTCTCTGCCACCATCCTCCAGCAGTTTGTGCTTCAGGATGCAGTCTCCTAAGCCAGGAAGACTTCAGCATCTGCTGATTTTCCTCTTTCTTTTAGTCAGCTTCCTGCGGGCCTCAATACCAGTCACCTGGCTCAAGTTTGGTTCAAGTCCCTTCTTCCAGTGCAGGCTCACCTTTTTCACCAAAAGCTCCCTCTATTCCTTCTGAGTCTAAATTCCTTCTTGCCTCACCTCTCCTCACCTTGTACCCAGGCTCTGCCTCTTTGCAGCCCCACCCTTGGCACAAAGAGTAGGTCAGAGTAAGCTTCCATGAAAATTCTAGTCTTTTATTTCTGAGCATGTATTGACTTCTTGTTCCTCTTCTAAATGGGACAAATAACCTTGATGTCAGCGGAAGTTAAGCTGAGGGAAAGAGCCTTGAGGCTCATTCAGTAGCCTGTAATATTGGGCAGTGCACACTGCGTTTGCACTTCTTTTCAGTAAGAACAGGCACATGTTATGAGCACTCTCCTGCCCTCCTCGTGTCCTAGCAGTGCATCAGTTCTGTAGAGATGAAATAAACCATCTCAGAGTGAGGTGTGCTGATCCTATACAAGCACTTCACTGAAGCCATCTCCCTGTGTGTACAGAGAGAAGTGGCAGCTTGTGGCTGCACTGATAAATTGTTGCACCGATCTCTTCTTTATAAAGAAGTTTTGTTTCTGTGTTACCCGCAGGGTATTTCAGCTGCCTGTAATATGCAGGGGATGTGATGATAGTTTTAACAAAACCATTTTAACGATAGTCTGGTCTGTATGATTCTTGCACGTTTTTTCTCCCAGACAGCAGAAGCTTTGTGGTGGAGAGTTGGGATCACCTACGACTTACTACATCAAACCTATGTTTTGTCAGTCAGCTTTACAGATTCATATTAACAACAGTCTCAAATATCTTTTCATGTAGGTTCATTTCAAATAAGTACTTGGTGAAGCAGCAGAACAGAGATTATGATGTGGAGTGGGGATATGCCTTTGATGTACATCTGAATGCTTTCTACCCACTTCTAGTCATTCTGCATTTTATCCAGCTGTTCTTCATCAACTGTAAGTAGAATACTTTGAGCTCTCTGCTTCAAAATGGTGCACTGCCAAAACAGCTGAAAGCAGTTATCTCTTGCAGATGTCATCATATCTGATTCTGTCATTGGGTATTTTGTTGGGAATACGTTATGGCTGATTGCAATCGGCTATTACATCTACGTGACATTCCTAGGATACAGTGGTGAGTAACATCAACTTATTTTGTATTTGCTTGACTAAAAAGAAGAGTATGTTTTCAGGCTATTCATTTGATCTTAGCATGTTATTTGTAAAGCAGAGGCTTAGCTGCGTGCTGAAGTAATTCTTTCTTTGTGGTAAATGAAGTTTGATAGAGATGTACCAATCCATGTTTTCGGCTGGGTGGACATCTTAACCAAAGAATTTATATTCCCCACCTCACCAAACTCCCTTCTTGTGTTAGACCTGTAGTGCCACAACTTGGTTTTCTTGTTCCTCTGTAAATCCACTTGAAGATGTTTGCATTAGATAAAAATTCTGTAATGAGTTTAAGACCATAGTTTTAGGTAAAACAGTTCCCTAAGGCATGTTGTGATAACAGTAGGACTTGTAGGGCAGAGATGTCTGAGGAGGAAAGCAGAGCAGAACTATTTTTTATTGCTGCCTTGCCCCAAGGCTACTCTACATGGAGCACCTTTTTTAAAGAACACTACTTTATACTTGCTTCAATATTGCTTCTGTTTCAGCATTGCCCTTTCTGAAGAACACAGCTATTCTTTTGTATCCATTTGCACTTCTCATCATGCTCTATTTGATCTCATTAGCATGTGGATGGAACTTCACCAAGATGCTTTGTTCCTTTTATAAATACAGAGTGAAATAAAACCAGGACTTCATGTACCTAATGTTTATTTTGTTTCTACCTTAGCCATTTTGACAGTAAAGAAAAAAATTAAGAACATTTTGTAAATGGTTGTAAATTTCTCTTTATTGTAGATAATTGTGTAAAAAAGTTTGAAGTGTCCTTTTTTATTAAAATATTTACAACAGTAAACATGTTAGCAATTTTGTTCAAATACTTTCGCAGTACATTCCTAAAAACAAGTTACTTGTACATTTCTGTAGCTTAAATTTAACTGCAACAAGTCTATGTAGCATAACTCTTACTGCAGATACTTTGCACATACTGGCATAAGCTCTACATTATGAGGGGTTTAAGTGACACCAAAAAGCAGTTTTATTGAAGAGTAATATTGGAATACCTTGCCTTGGGACTGTGTGAAAGTATAGATCTTAATAGTGTTGCGATGGTAAAGCAACAACTGTCTCTAGATACAGATCTGTCCTCTCCTTGTATGAAAGATTGTGAGAACAGATTTACTTTAGTGACTACTTCAAATATACATGGACAACTCTGGCACACAGAAAAAACAGTGATGAAAGGCACAATTAACATGACCCATATCAGGTTTCCAAAGATAGCAGCAAGTTTTTAAACCCAATCTCTAGCAGTCCACTGGGTATTACTACATCCACCATTCTGAGTGGCAGGTCAATGAACATGGAAGGGAAGTAGAAGTTGGTTTGGCTACAAGGGTGGGCTCATGGCAATGCCTGCAGCTGTGAAGTCCACAAGGCATAAGTATAAACTGACCATTACAAACAATACCTTATGGAAAGTGAAGATGACAGCTTTCCAATGCAGTGTTCAGCATGAAACATGAGCACTAGGATTCAGTTTCCAAAACACAAGAATAAACTGGTTACAGTAAGACAATTTCAATACTAGAATTTGATCTCTAAGGAAAAACTATAATTTATCTTAAAATACCAAATATGCTGGCAGTGCATCTTACAGTACTGTGTGTTTCAGCCACTGTTAAGGCTTGAAGAGATTCACGTTTCCCTCTCAGCACATGCTGAGCAACATTCTCCTTTAAACAAGGAAAGCACTGAACTGCTGATCCATGGAAGGTGAAGGATTCCAGTCAGGATCTGCTCCCTCCCTGGCTAACAGCGCAAGCTCCCGTCCTGCAGGCAGCTGCAGCCTAACTGTGCACCTTGTCCCTAACAGGAATCCTAGCATCAGTGATCACCCACTTCAGCTGAACAGTAAAAAATACTTCATATCTATTGCCCTGTGGTGGGATACCATTGAAGGACTCGGGGCCTGTGTACCTTCCTTTTAGAAATATCAAAGTTTTTCCCATTGAAAGAAGGTTTCATCATTCTCAAAATCAAGCTACTTTAACTTCCACCAGCTCACAGTTTACAGCAGAAATCAGCAAAACCCTTTAGCAACCACTAAGGTCAGAAAGGTGACACTCAAGGACTAATTCACCAGGTCTCCATGGGCTGTATATTTTACATCAGCAATCCATGCTAGCCTGAAAACACCAGTTGTTTAATAGCTTTTCAGCCTTATGCTGGTGATTGTAAAGATGATTTAAAAACACAAGAACTTTATTTTCCCCTTTCTAGCTACAGTTACTTGTTCTAGCTTTTTCAGAATACATCCTTCCTAGTAAAAACAAATATAGAACCTTGGGTTCAGGTATTTTAGGGGAGCAAGGTTTGAAAAGATTTCATTTTTCTTTTCCCCCACAAGACTAAGATAATACTTTCCAAGTGGGAGAGGAACTACAAATTACTAGGATACTTCATCTGGAGCAAGTATTTCCAACAAAATACAGAGATTACTGAAATTATAATATGTTTGGGGGGAAAAAAAAGAAGGAAACTGTTACACAGTTGTTTAATTTTTCCAAAGACTAATCAACTTCAGCTCATTCAAGAAACTGTGTTTCACACAGGCAAAGTATAAATTGCTTTGCTCTAAACTGACTCAAGGTATTTTAAAACTGCTTTGAAACAGCTAGACAAGCAGTGATACAACAGAAGACTCCAGTCTTTTCTTGGTCCATGAATCACGTCTTATCTGAATTTTTCTAAGCCATCCTTAAGTACAGAAAAAATGAATGTATCTATAGGAATTTTTTCCATCAATGAAAACACACAGCTGAGATGCCTGCAAAAGCTCAAAGCCTTATACAGTGCTTTAGAAGCACTCTTTAATTATCATATCCTGTTCACATTATTTACAAAGTTTTCAGTAGGATGACCCACTGAATGAGCAAAGCAAGATTATACTGACAGTCTTGTGTTTCCTTGGTCCCAAACAATCCTGATCAGCTCAGAAAAGAAAGTGTTAGCATCAGCCAGTGTGTTTGGCATCCAGTATAAGAAGTTCATTTGCCTAGATAATGAAGGTTTCTGGCTATGCCTTTGGTTTCACAAAAGTTTGCTTTTCTGAAGATGTAACAGCATCAGAATGAGCTAACAGGAGCATAGGATGGTGCAGTTTATTTTGAAACACTTTCCATTATTGGATAACTGTAAGATTCAGCAGCCTCAAGGGGATTTTTAAGGTCACAGCAAAAATAACTTGAAATTAAATACATGTAGGGAAAAACTCCCCAAAACCAGGTAATAGGCTTAAGATGCTGTTTAAGATCTCTTATGGTAGGTAATACTGTCTCTTACAATAGAGATATGCAGGAGACACGGGCCCCAATGGTGTAGACCCAGTCACAAAGAGTGCCCGAGCTAAAGGCTGATGAGCCGAACAGCCCAAGTGTTCTTACTTCACCATACTTCCAGGAAGGAGACTTGCACCACTTAAGCCTGACTCAGGGATTGGAATTTAAAGGTACAAAGCCCAAAATAGCTGTCTGCAGAAATAATTAAGGTAGAAAATATTTTCCTTGCTTTTTCTATTTCATAGCAAAATTTCCAAGCAAATTTGCAGAAGTACCTGATTACACCAGCTCTGAATTTACCTGGATCTATGAAATATAATTTGTTTTAATGTGGCACATTTGTCTAGAGAGCCTATAAGCTCAGGAACATTGAAAATATTAAAGCAGCCCAGAGTATTTTCAACTCCTGCTACTATGACGTAATAAAAATGCACCAATCTTTAGAAAACAACCCACATTTTACCACACACTAGTTAATTTGTTGTCTTGGATAAATTTCTTCTCAACATTTTTGAAAACTAAATATACTACTAACCAGAGTCTTGTAATCAATGTGGTATGGGTTCTATGTATTTAAATATATTAGCAGTGATTCATCTTAGCTACTGTGAAACATCAGGAACAGTGATGCTTTGAGAATAAGCACACAGCGTTCTTAAATAAGTGGTACCATTAAACTTCTGGACTCATGGAAAAATGGAAAAGGTCACTGACAGCAAAACTAATTATATTAAGAGACTGCAATATCTAATGTATTTCCGCAGTCTGGATTGTAATAAATAACCCTAGTTTAAATACCTTGCATCATTCATTCACAGGTACAGCTGAGAAGAAAACCTAAATACTTTCTCAGACCTTTGCTAGCTAATGTGTGATAAAAAGCCATTGCGTGTCACTAAATGATGGCAGGGCATTACAAAGGAAACAGACAGGGCTGTAGCACCACAATAGGCTGAAGTCACACAGGATTCAGAGCCTAGTCACCCACATTCCAAAATCCAAGAATAAGCTCCATTTATGTGACCAGTGCTTAGTTTATGCCCACAGTCTTTATGGACAACACAAGTGACATTTTATTTACATCACCTGATGCAATCAGGAAAAGTAAACAAGGTCTGCCTGGTATATAACTTTTCTTGAACTTACACCAGTCAGTCTAAACAGAAGGTCTTACCTCTGTGTACAAATCTTGTCTTCCCTGTGTCCCCATACAACATAGCTAATCTGTACAACAATCTGTAGAAGTAGTTAAGTTCTTCAACTTGAATATTGCTGAACTGTCATAAGCTATGGCACAATTCTCCAACAAGGCAGAAGAGAAGACAGGTTGACGCTATAACCCAGTGGTGAGGGCTTGCAGTGCTGGAGAGGCAGGTTTAGGCTCCTGCTCCTTACAAACGTGTCATGAAAGAGAGGCCAAATCTATCAGCTGAACTTTAATGGGGAAGTACAAATTCAAGACCCCTGCTCTAGATCAGGGAACCTGCAACAGGTTTTGTGCATCTGTGCCCTGATCACAAAGACATTAAAGGTCTTTTCCAACTTAACTGATTCTATGATTCTGTCTTGGGGGTAGCAGAGTGTGGTTTTTTCCACAGAGAAAGCTGGCCAGGTTTTGAAATATCAGTTCCAGGAGGCTGCTTCACAGAACAACTGAGAATACCCAAGGCAGTGTGGATGCCTCCCTCCAGTGTCAATCAGGTACTTCATTCCTATTAAAGGGAGGAATTCCTGCCTCTCTTTTTCCTGGCCATTTCTGACTAACTGAAATCTTCCCATGCCTGAGTCCTTACACATAAGCACCTAAGCAGAAGGACTCTTAAGAAAAGCAGCAGCATTAGTGCTGCAACGATTCCACTCTGACTGTAATCCAGATCACGTTCTGTTCCTGACCAAATTTCTGATTCATTTAAGATCACTGTTGTTTCCCTTGAAACGAAAAGGCAGGGTACTAACTTGAGGCCAAATTCAGTTCCTACTATAAAGGTAGTGTGAGTTACCATACTGATCCATAAAGGAGTCAAACTAAGACCTTGTTCTTGCACAAAGGAAGAAAATAAACTGTTACTACCCACTAATGTGTCCAAAATAAACACCGCAATAACAGAGCTTTTTAAAAGGAGACCTCTGTAGATCAAATGTATCTACTGTTCATTATTGTGATAAAAGGTAACCTCTTGTCACTCCAAAGCAAAGCTGGAGAATGATTTTCTTCAGTACAGAAAATGAATTTGTTCAGCCTAGGAAATATTTACAAATATTTTTAGAAAGAACTGGTTTGGAGTAAAAAAAAATTCTTCTAAAATGCAATGGATTCAATCTAAAATCACTGCAGATTTAGTACATAATATGAAACAAGACATTTCAACATGCTTTTTATGTGGCTACAAACTGTACATAGTGGAATTTCATAGCCCCAAAGAATAATGCTCTTCAGAACTCTGTTTATGCCTCTGAACATCATTCAGATTCTGTGTATAAAACTACATAATTTAGAAACTTAATCTTGTTTTTTTAAACATGGCAGTATATTTGAAACATGGTATTAATTTATGTTTGCATCTCCAAAGAAAAATGTAGAAAGATAACTTAAACTAGAGAATTCATAAAAAAACTATATCAATTTAAAATTTTACTGCATAAAAATATGTACTTTTCAAATTATTTTAATAAATTAAATATCCCTAACATTTTTAATATATATCCCTGACTGTCTATAAAAGAGGGTTCTTGTTATAGAAAATAAATGGAACTCCGAAAGTACCCCCTTCATAAAACTTATTTAACAATAATTATATTTTCTTCTTCTTCAAGGAATGTAACAATATGTACAACTCTATATTACTATACTATCAAAATAGTACAGGTGAAGCATAGCAGGGTTCTGTAACCATAAGATGGTAAAGTCACATTACAGTGGAGGACAGCTTGGGCCTCGGATGAACGTTATCAGTGTGGAGCATCAGTTTCTGGATGGATCAGATAAGAAGGGGTAAATACAATCTTCTCATCTACAGTAGATTTCACAAGAGGTAGAGTTCAAGTGAAAAGAATGACATTTGGAATAAGGTGCATGCTCAGTATTTTCAATTTGTGACTTGCTAAGGATGTCAGATTTAATAGGAAGAGTTTTCAAGGATTCTTTCTTTTTCCTCTAAAGCAGATTTCCATGATCAGTTTGTAATCTTTTTAATATGAATCTGAAATAGAGAATCAGAAAAAAAAAAAGTCATGGTTTAGTGTATTACATTTCTCAGTAATAAGAGGTAACTAGTGTTAGCCAAAAGTCTGAGCTTCAAAACAGAATGAAGAAATCTCCAATTCGCCGGTTATGTTTTTAAATGTTCTACCACCTCTTACCTCATTCAGAATTGCCCAAACGGCTGAATTTTGTATCACTGAAAGCCGGAATGATGAAATAGGATTTAGGCTGGGGTCAACTGTTCCTTCAGCTACACCATTTTCAAACTTCCCTGCAAAAGAAGCAAAAGTACATTCAATTAAGTCCTGTTCAACAAACTGAAGTACAAAATCCAGAAAATGTATCTGTAGTATCAAAATTCACAGGTGAAACCAGTATCATTCCCAAAAAAAAAGGCAGTGAGTGATTTTGACATCAGATCTAGTTTTGCAGCAGCAAACAATATGGGGCACACATACTGTTTGCTGCAGCAAAACATCACCAGCACACACCAATCTGAACAGGATTGCACATAAGAATAAAAGCTTTGAAACTGTCTAAAGGCATTAACACCTCAAACGGTGTGAAGATTTTGGCACAGGTATTTATTTAATAGCACGGAACTAAACATGATGTCTTTGGCTTATGTGTTTTCAAGGAGGATTAAGAACAAGAGATATCATTCATGTGTAACATATTCCTATTTAAAGCATCTTCAATTATATTAGGATGAGTAAGAATTCAATTTAAAAGCCCAGTTAGACTTTACAATTAAACCATATAGACAGCAACTGTAATTTATTATGACAAAAAAGTGCTTCCATTATAACAAGATTGCCCAGGCTGTGTTCAGCAACTAATTAAAATCCATGAGTAAAATTTCTCTTCCCTGACAACATGTATCCAGGTACCTTCCCCAACAGCCACTTGGCTGTTAAAATGCCAATCTCAACCCATGATGAGACAGCTGATTGTCTGTAGGGTGGGTTCAAATCTAGGCCAAGCACACAGCTCACACCGAAGTACTTGTGCAGTCACAGGACAGAGGAGGTGATCTTATACAACCTGGAAATGCCTCTACTATAATCCAGGTGATCAATCCTGGCAGAAAAGTTGGATGTAGCTGCACTACACCTAAGAGTCACAAGAGACCTCTGTTTAGTACATCAGTCTCGGAAAAGAAATGGTGGACACGATATTAAGTAAAGCCTACAGAGTCATGTGCCCAAACATGAATGATCAAAACTCAGGTTTAGGTTTGGTTTAGTTTTAATGAAGATGTCTTTAACAGTTGCAATAGTAAGAATACACTTTTTTTTCTACTGTTACGTACCTATCCTGAAGTAACCATCTTCTAAGCGTTTGTCTTTGGTTTCTTTGCTTAATACCAGTTCTTCATTCTGGAACAACAAGGAATAAATGAGATCATTTATGTTGACATATGACTTTACCAGAGAAAGACAAATGTGTGTGTACTTTTCTTATATAGTCAGCATCCATTTTTTCCAAATAATTAAGAAACAGCCTGAAATACAGATATTTATAGCCTTAGACAAGCCAACACAAAAAAAAAAAAAAANTTTTTCTTCTTAAAAAAAAAAAAAAAAAAAAAAAAAAAGAAAGAGCAGCAGTGTTCCAGAACTGAACAATACTTGGCTTCAAAGGAGAAAAAAGAAGTACTCCAAGTGCCCCATGTAACTCGCATGGTAACTGCCACATGAACAGAATACTTAGCAGATACAGGCATACACCGTAGGAGAAAAGCAAAGGCAGGATCCTGCCTTCTTTTTCTTTGACTTAACAAGAGCTTTCTCTCTTAGACAAATGAAAACTTACAGCTTACTTTTTGATCTAAGACTTTGGGTGAGATGGAAAGTCGTCAGACCAGCGAGGGAAGCACCACAATTATCACTGCCTCGCTAATATGGATGGGGATCAGTAAGTTGTTTTAATAAGCACAAAAAAAAAATGTAGAGGAGAGCTTGAAACACAGCTTGAAAATTACAACCGTGATCCAAGACTGAAAGACCCACTCTAAGAATTTCCCAGGAATTAACTAAAAATGCTTGACAAAACAGAGATTAAATTGATCAGCTTTTTTTTTTTTTTTTTAATTCCTGTTTTGAAGTGAGTCAGCTGAAAAAGTGGTAGGGATTTTTTTTGTTTTATTTATTGGGGGACAGATGTTTTAGTTTTCTTTTTATGTTGTTGTTGTTGTTTGGGTGTTTAGGGCAGTCTTTTTTTACAGGTTGTCTTGAGGTTTTTTTTTAGTATGCTGCTAGAGTCCCAGACAAATCCAGTCTTGGGGCACTCTGGTTTCTAAGGGTTGTTTTTTGTTTTTCTGAACTCTGCTTAAGGAAGATCAGGGTTAAGATACCTGAACAGACTTCTAGCTCTACTGATGTCCAGGGTGGAGAAACAGGGCCCTCAGGAGCTGCTGTCCTCACACTGACAATATTTTCTGCTGTCACCAGTGGCTTAGGAACAGGCCAGATGCAGAATTTTCTGTTTACCTTTTCCACAAATTGCATCAATAGCAATAGAACCTCTGTAGCATTACTTCCTTAAGGGATGCTCCAGTTTGACGGACATTTAACAGCTGAGTAAAGCCAAAAAAGAGATGCCTGATGCACATTTTTGCTCATTATCTTGTACATTCTTGTATCTTGGGCTTAGATGAAGTGAGGGCTGCTGCTGTTTTTATGGTTGAATGTATTTCCACAGGTCTTAGGAAACAAACCCCTCAGATTTTATAGTATCACACATGTCATGTTGTATAATTAGAATTAAACTAACAAATTTATTTTTAAGGATGGGGATGCTAAGAATTTCCTATTTTTGCCTGCTCCAAGGAAGGCAGATGGGGATAATGGAGATTTGAACTTCTCCATGATTATTTACTTCAAAAAAATAAATAAAAAGAAAGCTAAAAAAAAAATTCAACATGTGGCAATTTTGGCATAGATTTCACGATTCCTACACCAGGTATATGCGAGAAGATAGAAATACTTTGCCATTTTAATACTAAATAAAATAAACTTGTCTGAAGTAATATCGTAATCCTCTCAGACTTTTGTGATATATATAGTTAGCTGTAATACCTAGTTGAAGAAAAAGAACCCATACCATCTGACTTCAAAGAATATAGATAGTGTAGTGCTCTCCTGTGGTAAAACTGACTGATTTATGGGGAAAAAAACCCCAGAAATCAGGAGAAAGGTACAAATTCTGTTTAACAATCTATATATTTCACTATCTAATGGGTTTGGATGTGTGTCAATCCCTGAACTAAGATTTTCTTACTAAGTCAAAAAGCAGATTGATTTAGGTTTCCCATTTCCCAAAATACACAGGAGAGGGAAGACTGTTTATTTTTTTGTTTTAAATAGTAGCAATGAACTGGAAGAAAACAACCTTGTTCACCTCCAAGTTACCAACAGCACTTGGGCAGACTGCACCCTGAATGAACATCTGAATAGTTACAATAGTCTTCTGTGAACATATCCAATTAAAAGGAGGAAAAGTATGAGAACATCAGAACATCAAGTTCATGCAGTTCAAAGAAGCATTTATATCTCCTCATTCTGTTAAAAAAGTCAGTAAAGAGACTTTGCTTTTATCCTGTAATGGAGAAGACACAAATCAAAAAATTCATACCTGAAAAGGCAAAACTTCTACAGTTGTGTTTAGAAGTATGTCTCCTGGATGTTCTGGATTGCCACTGTGAAACAAGTACCTGTAAATGAAAAGGAAAAAAAAGTCTACATTTATCAGTCAGAATCAGCTGTGTTACTGCCTTACATGTCAGTGGTCACATACAGATGTTACAAGGATAAACATAATTTTTATACTGGGCCTACATCAGCTGGGGATAAGATGGCTTCACATATTACTGTAATTGGAAGGGGTCAGGTTTTTCAGTTGCTAAAGAGTAGTTGGGCAATGTTTTACAGAGGAAGGGAGTTTGCATCACCTGCTCCTCCCAGACTGCATTACACAAAGCTGTAGTCGTTATTGCCTGGCACACACTGGTATCACCTCCAGAAACAGGAGCCCTGCCTTCCTTCAGCCTCTCCCCAGCACACGTCACCTTCTCCCTGTGCCCACAGGATGAACTCTGCAGATCCATTCTGAACCAGTTCTGGGAACTTAGCCAAGTCAATATTTTGCCAGGTGAGTGTTCCCCAAGTCCGTCTCTCCACCATGGTTCATTGCAAAATCTCTTTGATGATTGTGCCAGGAATTCCCAACCCACATCCACACCCTTCATGTTACCTGAATTCAAACTTCTATTCCAAAGACAGATTTATTTAAGGGGAAAAAAAAATCCTCAAAAAAACAAACAAACAAACAAAAAAGCCTCAAAAAAACCCCAAACAAACAAACAAAAAAAAAACCCCAAACCACAAAAGCTTGTTTTTGACATGTATACACACATAAAAAGGACTTTTTTAAACCTGTACAAAGACCCTCACTCAGTTGTGCAATAATTTTTTTTAACTGGACAGAGTATGTTTGAAACATTATCTAAACCATCCCTATCAGTATCAATCAGTGAAGTGTTCAAATTCTAGCTGCCTTCTCTGAACAGCTTTTGCAGTACTGCACATGTGTAGATAATGTTACAAAAGAGACAGTTTAATTCCTCTTTATATATAACAGGAACTTCATGTTATTCTGAATATGTATTATGTAAACCAGTAATAATATATTTTACCACTAGGTGGAATCAATGCTTGAAAATGGTTCACTACTTTCCATTTTTTTCTAGTGGACTAGAGTTAATTCAGATTACTGTCATACACTAATTAGATCCTACACCTACTCAGATATCACTTTTAAGAAGACTATTTTACTTTTATTATGATTAAATGAATATGTAATAATCTATCAACACATTTCAAACCTTTCTTCAATTGGAACTTACATGGTGCTTACTCTTAGTTTCTCTTCAACATTAAATATGTCACCAGAGACAAAATTAGTTCAGAAATTATCACTTGATTAAAATTACAAACATTAGCTCAATTTGCAATTTATTAAGATGCAGTTAGAGATGTAAATTCCAGTTTGTCTTTATCCAATGTATCTGAAGCCAGGTTAAGTACCTGCCATTAATCCATACTCCATAGCTACAAGACATGTAGAAGAAAACAGCGCTCTGACCCTGACTTGGAAATGTCTGTGACCCCAAAATGATAGAAGTATTTTAAGAAACTGCACACACATGTCGAGCATTACTTTTATCAAGGCTCAGGAAAGGAGTAACACCTCACATTGTGATACAAGAAAGCCACACTGATTTCTATTGCACAGGTTTTAGCAGAACTGCACAATTGTACTGCAAAGCAGATCAGGACTGAATAAGCCTCAGCACTGTATGTGTTTCAAGAAAAATAATTTCCACACTGTAGTTTAATGTAAAGGTTAATCAATCCCAAAGTATACAAGCTACCTAAAACATCCACAGTTCTTCCAAGACAAATCTTGTGACTTTTTCTAGACATTAATGACATCCAAAAAAACCCCAATGAATTATTTTTTCTAGGAAGATGCATTCACTGTACGTTTCAATCGTAAGCAGAACAAAACTCCCAGGAAAGCTGATGGGAAAACTAAAAGTACATTTTGCTGTCTTTTGACCTAATAGATTTAACTATCTACTCCTTAGTCTGTCAGGTATCCTGAGCAGTACTGGGCATTTTTTCTCTTGAAAGCACTGAAAATTCTTAGGAGACTTAAATTAAAATGAAAGTGGTCAAACATTTGCTGTCTAAGGTATTCCCATCAAATGCTCCACCCAAACCACAGACATGCTGCTTTTCCTTAGCACTTAGTTGAGAAGACATACCTAAAAATCCAGAAAGAAACTCCCTGTGATCTGTGATCACTGCGCTCTCAATGAACAGTAATTGGCTTTGGAGGTTTGGATGGGTTTTTTGGGGAAAATTGGGTAGAGGGGAAGCAGTAGCAGTGAGGGCTTTGTTTGTTTGTTTGTGAGGGGTTGTCATTTATTTATTTGGGTTTGTTTGCTTGTTTTTAAAACAACCCTGCAAGCACACAACCACAGCCAACCATTTTTCCTACTGTGCTATCAGCTTTGAGACTGAGATGCAGCTTCCTCCCCTCAGCAGTTGTCACTCCATTAGAGCAATGCACTCACAAGTTGGCACAGTGCCAGAACAATTTACAGCACTAATTAATCAAACCCAATTTCCAGATTTCCATGTAATCAAACCTGCTATTTTAGTATATTTTCTATAACTATCTGTTAATCCATATGCACACACAAATGTAACACATGCACATGTCACATTTTAAATTATGTTTAGAAAGGAAGGGATATTTTTATATCTGAGTCTTGCTTCAACACTTGACAGATAACACCTACTTAGACATTAAAAGTTACACAGATTGAAAACAGAAGCCTAAATACACATACACAGTCAGTCCATAGCTATGATAAATATTTTGTTTAGAAATAAAACTTAACAATTAGAAAACTTAACTTAAAATAAAATTTACCTTATGATCAAACAGATATTCTACAGCTCCTGAAATAAGTGTCATTAGCTATTCTTTTGTAAAACTTGCTTTCCTGACAGGGGAGATTTTCCAGTGGAGATTCATTGGAAATGAGTTGAGAGAGTAAAACACATTTTAAAACAAAGGTCAGTTAAATCTCCCATCCCAAAATCCTTGAAATGGCTTTTAGGGAATTTGTCTTTACCTCCCCAAACCTTTTGGTTTTGCAGTCTATATATGCGGAGACCATTTTTACAAACTTGCTGTCATGCTAGATATTTAACTGGACAAGAGAGCATTATGGGTTTCTCCCTCCCAGGTAGGGGGAAGACTCTTATGTCCCCTAAATAATGAACTCATTTATTCATCTGATATTTCTTAAGTAAAACAGACTTTTCTAAGAACCACAGAGTAATTTGCAGGACATTTAAGGTCCTCGTTAAATCACTAATGTAGAGTACTCCAGCTGATAGCCATAGTATTACAAGGTTAGGGTTGTTTCCTTTTATTTAATTCCTGCACCAGTCCTTTTTTCTCTCAAGAGAAACACTGGTTTATAATTGGACTGAATGATCTTAAATGTCTTTTCTAGCCTAAATGATTCTATGATTCTAAGGTTTTCAGACTATGATAGGTATTTCTCAATACAGATACTGAAAGACTTGGAAATAGCTGTGCTTTCAACTGCTAAATTATTTTGACACCTGTCCTGGGATTTACACATGACAGTCCATGTAAACAGTAAAAACATGGGGTTTTTCTTCCTAATTACTTGACATTTTTCTTTGGGTAGAATCACGAAGATTTCCTTGTCTACCTGCTGCTTAAATACAACACCTTCTGGAGCATTCATCCAAATAAAATTCTGAAAGCCATTGATCTCTAAATATAGTAATCCCAACCAAACACAAAGCCACTTCAAGTTAAAAAAACCGAACCCTACTACTGCCTTATGGAATATTACTTCACTACTTTCTTAATTACAAAATACATGAACATGAACACAGTTGAACATTTTTGATCAAAGTCATCAGAGAAAAGTAACTCTAATTTACAACTGCTAAGTATAATACTAATGTATCTGAATCTAAGAGAACCTTTTCTGCTGGCAGGGTCTTTTTGAAGAGTCACAGGTCAAAGATAATAACCAGCTACTCTAGATATTCAAACACAGAGACAAACCTCCCCTCTACCACAAAATAATTAAACGTATGAACTAGCATACATTCTGCTCGTGACCTCAATGTGGTATGAGAGTAAGAGGATGCTAAGCATTAATAGTTCATGTAGCATAAAAAAATACACAAAATTTCAAGAGCAGTGAAGGTTTAAAAACAAACAAACACAAAACCAGAAAAAACTAACACCAATCACCAAACTAAATGGAGCAAAGTCAAAGCTGCAAAGGAAACTTCTGTTTTCATACTCAGTGACTTCAGTATTTACCCAAGTTGAGAGGTTGAATTGTTGCCATGGAACTAGATACACATATAAAATCAAGACAAATAGAGGAGAAAAAACCTCCCAGCCAATAACCTGAAACAAATATTCGTGCACATCCTAACACACAAAGGGAGGGGACGGCAGAAGTGTGATTATCATTAATACACTGATGAAAGATCCCGTTAGTTTGCCAATGCAGTTAACTCTTAGCATACTTCAAACAGCTACACTCAGGTTCAGAACTCCTCCAGTAGTGAGCACCCAGAAAGATTCTCACCTTTTGTAACATGACCCAGAAGATACAGAAATTAATATTACTAATCTGAACTGTTATCTTTAATATTCTTTTAATAGCTAAATTTTTTCATTACCTGTGCTTTCAAAAGAACAAAATCAAAACACCTCTATCCTTCTCCTATCTTGCTTATAAAGGGATGTCTCTTCTTTCTCCCACATCAAAGCATGTTTAGGCCCAAAAAATTATTATTCTCTCTATTACCCAATTTGATTTTTTTTTAGGTGTTAAAAAAACTTTTAGATTTTATTTAAACAAAGTGCCAATTATTTTTTAATCTATAGAAAGTGTTTTAATTAAGTGTTCTAATTAAAAAAATAGAACTCAATACACAACAATTTTCTTAGTAAATTATGGCAGCTTTATAAAAGGAAATAGCATACAAAAATTCTTTAAAGAGCACAATTCACATCCACTGTCAATATATCTGCATTTTGTTTTGAAGGAAATGAGTTATCTCACCTGATACTAAACACAAATATTTTAAGAATATAAGAATGCAGGCCTTTGTGCTCTGTCAACATCAGGAATCAAATCCTTTTCTTCACATATCCTCCTTACGTCTCTTTTTAGCAATCTGATGTATTTTAGTATATCCCATTTTCAGAAAAGGAAAATAGGTAGGAAGGCAGAGAGGAAATGTTTCCTTCCATGTTTGAACAAATTATCCATAGCAACATGCAGCCTAAGAGTTTTTAATTCTGCACAACATGAATTTCTATAAAAGCAATATTCAGTCAGCAATTTTTTGGCTCTCTACAGATGCCATCATCCACTGCAAGAGTCATTATTCACCAATTCGACCCAGTATTTTTGATCACTGAATGCAAATGTGGAAAAAGAAAACTAATCTACCTCCTTTGTGTCACTTTCTCAGAATCCTAATTAGGAAGTGTTATTCTACTGTCACTGGAAACCAGTATTAACCATGCACTATTTCCTCATGCAAAATACAAACAGAAGATGAATAATTTCTTGTCCTTCTCTCAAACTCAATTTATTCCCCTATTCTTCATGCCTCTTACTGAGTCATTTGAAAAAATTGCTTATACTTCCAAAAAAAGTGTAATTCCTCCAGTCTATATATATATGCATCTGCCAAATACTCACAATAGGTAAGCACTGTAGTGGGAGCTTCTCCATCTTGTTGTTATAATTCCCAATTTGGAAAAAACTTTTTTTTGTTTGTTTGAGTTTTTTGATGGGGGTGATTGATTGTTCTTTTACAAGGTTATTTCTGCTGAATTTTAATCCAGTGAGATGTAGAAAGGCTTTGCTGGGGTTTTGGGTTTAGTATGTGCATGTGTATATATGTGGGTGTATGCACATGAACATTTTTTACCCGTCCAGCTTGGCTGGGGAAGCACAGATAACTCCATTCAATTTTACTAAACACGGGCATTTGCCACCACTTGAGATTGCACTCAGGTATGTGACCTCATCACAGGCTGGAAAGATGCAATTATGACATCTCAGAGACTCCAGTTCTTCTGGAAGTCACGTGAAGTATTTTAGAGTATCTCAAGTGACATTAGACATCTAACATTTTGGCAACAGCATTAAGCCTCCAAGATTTCTGACTAAGAACTATAAATCCAGAAACACTGCCAAATACACAAATCTTGGATATTAGTACCATTAAGGAAGAAGCAGCATGTCCTTGGCTTAGGCAGCTCTTTTCTTCTGTCTCTGATCCATACTTTGAGGTTTTTTTCCCTTTTCATATGAAGTCCTTGCCTCATTGTTATGGGCAGAATTCCATGCCCAGAGCAAACAACATCAGTGCCTGGGAGCCTGCCTGCCAAATCCCTGCTGTCAGTGCATCCATTTGAGGATGTTCTACTCATTAGTACAGAAGCTTATGTAAACAAAGAAACCAAAGTCCTCAAATTCTCTTTTATGTACACTAAAAGTATTATCCCACCTTAAATGTACTGACAAATACCAAAACATTTCAAATAATACATTCAGAGATTTTCAAATATTTCCTATCAGCTGACATGACCATTACAAGCTTAATAAAATGGTGTTGCACTTTAATAGCATATATATTTAGAATCAGAATTAAAGATTACCTCTAAATCATACACTCTGTGTGTGTGCACTTACATGGTTCTTGAGCTAAAACTACCCATAAAAGGTTTAATGTGTTGGACTGAAGAGGAGATTCTACACTGAACAGTGATTATGAACCAAGAACAGCTTATACATCAGCCAAGTCACTGCTGTATTCATCTAAAACCAAAACAATTTTGCAGTTCCCTAGGTTTTGAGTGGTTATTACTGCAAAAGCAAATGATGAGGAAGTTCCATTTCCAGTTTTGAAAAGCTGTTAGAAAATCTTTTTTCCACTGTAATGCATTTGACCTTGTATCTCTCTAGCCACAGGAGGACTTGTATCCCATAGGATGGATAATTTATTACATTTTGCATACATACAAGACTGACTGCTATGATACTTTTTTTTAAGTACAAAAAAGTTACAAAAGAAGTTCATTTTATTTTTCACTGCTAGAGAACCTGTTTTAAAAGCTGCCCTTATTTTCCTTTCCAAAATATCAGCCATTCATCTGTCACTTTTCATGCAGCTGTTTTTCAGCAATGTCACAATAATTTCAAAGCAGGCAAAATAATGTATATGTTTAGTTACCAGCAGCCCAACAAGATACTATTCACACTCAATACAGTGATTTTCTAGCTTAAATAGTCAAATATATTTTTTTTGCATGACTATTAATTTTGTGTTGTGAGAAGATGCCACGGGAAATATAAGTGAGGTTAATATCATGTATTCCTTGCGATTCCAATGTCAACAACACAGAAAATTAGATGAAATAGTCTCAAATAATGCACATCCAGTATCTATGCCAATATCAGAGCAGAAGCTAGTAAATGTAATCTACAAGCTGGTTTGTCAAAGTATCAAGATTTCACTTTAAAACTGAAATTGCAGTCAGCAAGTTGTACTTTATAAAATCACTTCATTAATAGTCAATGTCACATTAGGTTGACTACTCAGTAACTTGTTAAAAGGAGAGACCAACCAACGATGGGGCAACTACGGCATTCAAAGCAGTGATGGGGGAGAAGGGGAAGGGAAAAAACCCAACCTCACAAACAAAAACACATTGCCCCTCCCCTAGAAAAAGCAAACTGCTAATCCTTTTGAAAATATTCAAAGTAACACTGCGAAGCAGTATTGCAGAAGAGTCTGGAGCACAAGTCCTATGAGGAGCAGCTGAGGGAGCTGGGGGTGTTTAGCCTGGAGAAAAGGAGGCTCAAACTCTCTCCAAATGCCTGAAGGGAGCTTGGAGCCAGGTGAGGGTCTGTCTCTTCTACCAAGTCTCAGTGAAAAGAACAAGAGGAAATGGCCTTCAGTTGCATCAGGGGAGGTTCAGATTAGATACTAGAAATATTCTTTTCACTGAAAGAGCAGCCAGGCATTGGAATAATGCCCAGGGAGGTGATGGAGTCACCATCTCTGGAAATTTCCAAGAGGTAACTGTATGTGGCACTTAGGGATATGGTTGAAGGGGTGCTGGGTTGATGGCTGGACTAGATGACCTTGAAGGTCTCTTCTAACCTTGATGATTCTGTGAAGCAGTTACATACAAGAAACAATGAGCCTTAAATTTTAAAAATACAAAGCAAATTTATATATGTGTACTAGTGAGGTTGGGGTGAGTTTCGGTTTTTGGTGTTTCTTTTTTTTCCAAAGTATAAAATACATACTTGTCTTTTCCTGCAGCTTTTTTCTTTTAAAATAAAGATCAGCATTTGAAATCCATTTATATTGAAGCAAACCTGATGCTCTTTTTAAAAATATTCCTTCTAAATTCCTACTGCAGAAAAGCTGACAAGTGTAAACATAATCTAATTGAAACAGCCATAGGTTATGCACTTCCAAGGGCTTTCTCAAAGTAATTAGTGGGATATGTTCTTTGAAAACAACATCTGATGTGTGTCAATCACACCTATAGGGAAACTTAGTCAAAAAGAAATGGTTGTGATGATGATGGACACCAGTATCACTTAAGTGCTGCAATGGAATGTCTTTCTCAGATGTGTTTTGACTGGTTCATAAAGAAACTCTTAAATACAACTGTCAGTTTTAATAGTTAAATCTGTGCTAGGAACAGCAGTGTACATACCAAAACAGCAAAGTGGATTTCAATAATTATGTAACAACCTGAGGAAACAGAAATTCAATATTTCTTATCTTTACAATGTAGGATGTTCTGAGCATTTAGAGAACAGTCGATCCCTTTATTTAAAAAAACATCCAACCAAACCAACAAACCAAAACCAAACCATACCTTCAACACTGTTGTGCAATTTGTTTTTAAGAGGATTATCTTTCAATCTATTTTCCTTCTCTAGGATTTTCTACTGAAAGAAATGTATATATTTTCTTATTGCAAAGGATGAGACCCTAGATTACTATTAAGAGACTTCAGTGTTTTGGCTGGAGAACTTTTGTTTGGAAAAAACCTAGAAAGCTTCAGTACAAGAGCTGTTACTGAAGTAAGCATTAGAATGTTTCAATTTACGCATCCCTGTTCTCCAGGTATGATTTAGAACAAGCACCATCTATTTGACTGTTCAATATTCAGCAGGAATCTGCCAGCCAGGTCTTGCATAAAATAGGCACAAATGTACTTTCTGCTCAGTGAAGTGAGCTCAGTTCTCACTTTAAGTTATTAAGAGATCCTTGCTAGTGTTGTCCCTGACAATATTCTCAGATCTCAAAAATTAAATATTTAAAGACTTAATGAAAGCTAATTACTGAACTGCAGAAAACTCAAATTCAGTCAGCAAAACATTTGGTGTGGAAAAATATACTACAGGAACAAGTCAGTGCTCTGTCACAGTGTAACAGATGTGCCATTTATTCAGTCAGAGCTGTGGTCAGTATTTCCATTAAAAAACTTCTTCATTGCGAATTTATTATGGGAGTTACTAAGCAGTTACACCTCAAACCAACTTGGCAGACAAAATATCCTTTAAATTCAAAGAGCTTTTCTATTATTTACAAGAGGGAAAAAAAAGAAAAAAAAAGGAAAAAACCTGTTGCATCTTTTCACAGACACAAGATCGCTATCTAAAGTGTGTTTTCTACTCTTAATTCCCACCCAGGTAAGTCTTCCTAATGCTCGGTCCATTTTCCCTTTTCTGTGTTACAACCTGCCACTCACAGTTTTATTTTTGACTGCCTCAGGAAGCATCCTTGAAATATCAGGAAACTCCACTGCTGTACTAGACCTGCACTTGCCAAATTCTGCAGCTGCTGCTCAAGTTACACAGACAAACAAAAACAAGTCCCCAACAATTTGAAATTACAACATCTGTAAATCTAATCAGTCACTGACTTCAGAAGGGCAAAATACTGTATTTTTGAGGACCCTGTGGCAATAGAAGCTAAAATTCATAATAAACTTTGAAATGGCTTACAATGATAGCTGAATAGGTAGCATCATTCTAACTTGTGGACTTCCCTTGAGGAAGCAACAGAATGTTTCCTTACTTCTAAAAGTAAAATGCATTTCTTCAATAAATAAAAATAACAAAACAAAACAAACAAGGAAAAACCAAAACAACAACCCCAAAACCAAACAATCACACAAAAAACCAAACCAAACCAAACAACCCCCAAACAACAAATAGAGAAAATCCCACAAAACCAAAAAACCTCCACAAAAAACACACAACCACAAAACCCCCCAAAACAACAACAAAGAAAACAAACAAAAAAAACCCTAAAACCAACATTCCCCCCAAAAAACAAAACAAACACCCACAAACAAAAAAAAAACCCAAACAAGACCCTGAAAACCCCCACTTCTTCCCCCCCAAAAACTCAAACATATAATCCTTTACTACTAAGACTATTCTTAACACAGCAGGTAGATGTAACTACCGTAGGCCTGGCCACAATTTTCCAGGGCACAACAATGAACATTATTTTCCCACCTTTTACACAGATCATTAGTACTTTCTCATTCCCCAAGTTCCCTTCAGCATTAAGACAACAGGTATCAAAAAATGAATTTTTTAACTATTGGCACAGAATAAATATTTTGCCTTTAATCTAAGGAAGTATGGCAGTTATGTTCCTCAACACATGCACCTCGGGAAGCTAACCAGGAAAGTCTTAAAGCACAGCAATCAACTGAGAGAGTAATCTGACATCTCTAACAACAACCTTGAGTTTCATAGGTCAGACTGGTTTGGAACAACATAGCAATAAGGGAACTACTGATCCTCACTATTGTGCTAAGCCAAGGTGATTACTTTGCCTTTGATTATGTACCAAGGTACACAAGTTGACTAACTGGATTCAGTTCGGGACAGCAAAAAGGGCTCCTTCACCAGAAAAGCATCCGGTCAAATTAACTCAAAGAAACTTTATTCTACCAGGCTACAGGTACTGGCCTAAAAAGAACACGTAAGGTGTTTGAAGTGAGGAGAAAAGGAATCCACTAGCATAACAACACTTAAATAGACATTAAATAAACCATGTATTTTATACATCTTGGATTACTATGTTGGCTAGACAGTAGCCAGCAAAGCAGCAAATGAGTCTCAATAAAACTAAAGGATGACTAATCTCTACAGTGCTAACTCTATTATCCTTAATTTATCTGGCCAGTAGTTAAAAAGAAGTCACCTTTAGTCCTCCAACAAATCTCAGATATTTGTATTTTGAAATCACGCACCCCCTTTCTTTTTTTGTTACATTTTAATACTTTTTAAATAGGTCAACTTGGAATCTTAGCACAGTGACTTTTTTCAAGCCCTAAAGCTACATCTGAAAATTATTACCCTTCAGAGTTCCCAGCTTTCAGGTTTGGGGACATCCTTACATGCTCCAGCAAGATTTCTGATCTGGACAACCAAGGGACCAAGGCCACAGGGCACAACATACTGTACCACATACCATGCTGTACAATTGCTCTGTAATTAGAAGCAGACTAACCAAATACAAATAGAACCCAAATGGCTTCTTTTAAGCTCTCCGTGTCAGAGAAGCACTGGTTTTGCATTGCATTTTTCAAAAAGGCTCCAGATTAAATGAAAAAAAAATTCTAAAAAGCAAGACAAAATTTACCATAGTAAAAGAATTAGAGGGAAGACAGTAATGATCACAGTTTCAGCTGAACCCCAAATGTCCTATACCATTTCACTTTAGGTTATAATGATAGCCCCAAGTTCTATCTTCAAGCATTCTTGGCAGAAGCAACTTCATATATGAAACCAACAGCAAGTATTTACTAACCTTTCTACATTGACTGGCTTGTCAAATTTAAAGAGAATATAATCTCCAGCAACTGGTGTGACAGCCCAGAAAAAATCTTCCCCTACGTAGGTTTTTTCTAGCGTGTGCCCCTGGTAGACTTTTAAAGATGTCGAAACCTCTGCAGGTGGATTCACGTGGATTTTATGCAGTAATGGTTTCAGGAAGTCTTTATCCTAATTGAAAGACAGACAAACATGATGCTGGTCAGAAAACCTCATTTATTATGTTCTTTTCCCAAGTGGTTACACTTAAAACAAACATTGGCATAAAACAGAAAATGAATGCATTACTTATTTTAGATGCACCAGATCTCGTACTGATTAGTAAGATGGACATGCCATTAAAGTAAAAAAAATAATAAAAAATATCCCCTAGCAAAAATCCACATAAATAAGCTTGACTAGTACTTCTTCTACTTTACAGTAACCAGTCTGTATCAGATTTAATTCCAGCTGGAACAAGGTACATCATGCTTGAAAATGCAAGACAACAAGAAAAGGCCTGTTTTCTTCATTGCCGCAATGTTTTTCATTTAATCAGCCTGCTCTGTAAAGGAAGGGAAATATTTTCTACTAACTGTGAGTTTCTGGATCTTCCCTGCTAGAGAAGAGTGGAGGCCAACATGCTGGAAAAGAGAAGGCCTGAAGCGTATCCGTAGGTTGGATTTCTGACGATCACAATGTTTCTGAAATGGGGGGGGAAAGGTAAGGGTGGGATAAAAAACAAAACCAAAACACATTAGTAAAAAACAACACAAGGTAGGAACCTAGGCCTATTTATCCAGTTTTTCTTGTTTTCATTCCAGAAATCTACCAAGATTGCTGTACAAATATAATACTGTTCAGGGTTCTTGCACAGACTCCATTTATTCAGTCCTTCAGCAAGGGTGTTACTTGAGAAATGAAGGGCCAAAATCTGAAGTTTATTCCCCATTTGGAACCTTCTCCAAGACTGCTATCCAAGCAGTGACATTCTGCAGACCTCACTGGCAATTACATGTATAAGTTTATTTTAGGACTGTACACATAGAATCTAACTAGACTTTTGCTTTTCATCCTTACTGCACCCATCTCCAAAATCTGAAGCAGTAACAGTCATGATGCACCTGAGAATTGTCCCTCTAAAGTTCTTTCTGAGATAAAAATCTTGGCAGAAAGAAAGACTCTTCCAGAACATGCAGTAACCATAATGTACACTATGCTGGCTTTCAGCTCACAAAAATCAACTCATTCATCATCATGAAAACATTTTAGAAGCTTTATAATAAAAACAAACTTACAGCATCTTTCTCCGGGTTACACACTTTCACCCAGAGGATATGGTCCAGAAGCCAATCAATAGGTTTCTCCTTATAAAACATAAATATGAACTCTACAATAAGAGTGATATCTGGAGACTGGAACATTTTACCTGTGGGTGACATTAAGAATAACTGGAGTTACTTTAGATTAGAGATAACATTGTCTTTTGAAATCAGTGAGATATCAGATGATACATTTTTGCCAAGACAAGAAATGTTAGCAATCAACAACTTGAAATTTCAGTGTTATTAGAAGTTCCATGCCTTTCAACTAAATAAAACAACTACTCAAACAAGAACTTTTTGTCATAAATCTTGGTGCTATCAAAATATTCCGTGTATATTCAATGTACCACAACACAGTCTCAAGAATAGAAATTATCAGTTTGAAAAAAAATAGAGAAAGAAGAGTTATGGGTTGGTATCTATTACTCTCCATGTCATGTGTAAGCTCAAGCACCTGAGACGAGCAGCTTTTGCAAGTGTTATCTGCCCAGTTACAATTTCAGCTTCTGCAGGTACAAAAAGTAGAGATGGAACACCTACCACTGACTTCAGATCCCTCTGGGCAAGAAATCAAAGGGAAAGAAGAAAGCTACCAGAACATATCCAGAGACAATGCAACTCAAAAAGAGACATCCCACAGTGACCAAATTTTTCTTCTGGAGTGCACAGGCCATCAGCAGGACTTCTGTGTGGCACTGTGCAAAAGGATTCTTGGGAATCCTGCAGGCTGTGAGGCTTAAAGGAGGCCTTAGCAAAAGAAGGAAACTTACTGTTGATGAAGAAAGTCTATTTAATATCAACACGAGCAATCATCTACATGGTTGTGGAATACACTTTTCTGCCAGTTGAGGTGTCTGAAGAGAAAGGTGGCCAATACACCGGGCTACTGTGTCAAACTGAATGCAGCACTTGAAAAAGATGCCTTGTATGAAGACACTGCTACCAGGAGCAACACAACTGGGAGTGGGGCAGTCCAAGGCTGAAGATAGACTGACATGTGCTTGTACCAGGGACTTCATTGAAGCACTGGAACAGGCTGCTGAGGGGAATGCTTAAGGCACCATCCCTGGAGGCATTTAAAAGATGTGTAGATGTGGCACTTGGGGACATGGTTTAGTGGTAGATTTGGCAGTGCTGAATTAGTGGTTTGACTCTATGATCTTTGAGGTCTTTTCCAAGCAAAGTGATTCTATGACCACGTGCTGGCTAAAATCCCAAAGGCAGTTGCAGATTTCAAGGCAGATTCAGAAAACACCAGGTTTGCAGATGAAGTCTGAAGTCTTTGCTAGGTTACAAGGGAGAAGGCAAGGAAGAAAGACATTACATAACAACGAATCTCTCAGGAAAACATCGGCCTAAGTGAGTCAGTTCTGCAGATGTTGCTGAGATGTGTGCAGTGCTGGACTAAACAAGGATGCATTCTTTGTGTGCATCAATGGCTCAGAGTCCAACAGAAGCTCTTCTTCAATGCAAGTCTTCTGTCTCTCTACATTTTGGAGTCCTGTACAACACACTAACACACAGCACTCAGGCACGGGAAATGTTTTCGGGGATTTTTCCCACTTGTGAAGAGGCCTCCATAGGCTTTCTAAATAACAAGTTCCACAAGTGGTAGAGGTTCTAATATTTTCTCCTACTCTTAGGAAAACCAGCTGGAGTAGACGTTAAGAGGAGATCACTTAAATAGCCTTGCCCTTTTCAGAATGCAGGTCTGATGATCTCTTTTCTTTATGACTTGTCTGAAATTGGCTAAGAACAAAGCCAGTGAAAGAATATTCAGTGGGAATTCTGAGATGAGTTTGGAGGTGTCTGAGTGAGACTACATTAAGCCATGCAACAAATATGGAAGAAGCGTCTCACTAAAGTACCAATTATTTCACCTGTTAGAATGATGCTAATACTCATTATAGTAAACTATTTACACACTGGGGTGGAAAAGTAAATGTGGTAAAACATTAACTGATTTGACCATATCAAAGTTGCCCCTCACAGAAACTTTTCATCCAGCCCGTTATAAAGCAAAACCATTGTCATCACTTTTAAGCAGCTGTTGCAATGAGGTCCTCAAACAGGTATCTCCACATGAAAATACTCTGTAACTAAAATTTGAAACTCCCACTACTCAAGGGACAACTCCTACTAAGCTAGGAATAATTTCAAAGCTTTGTTCTTAAAGAACATAAGAAAGATGTTATTATTTTTGTTAGTACATTGTTAGTATATACACACTATATTGCCACATTGTTTAACATTATTTGTGGAGGTAAATATTTAAAAATGGGTAGGAAACAATCAGATGATTAGTTAAATGTTGTGTAAAGTAGTCATGCAGAATAACAGCTTTCAGCTTGTCACACTTCCAACTAAACAGACCCCAATTTTCCTGGTGATTCATCTCTGCCTACTGCTTTCAATGGCATAGGGCAGGAGAAGAGAAATATATGGTAAGCCCTAATAAAATACCAGCTAAAAATGGGACTAATCAGATGTTTCTGGGATTTTTATGGGGCTGAAACTATCATTCATAGGTGACACCTGCTGAGGCAGTCTGTCAGTCACACCTGTTTCCATAGGAAGTGCACCTTTCCACGTAGAGAGAGGCATAATACGATGAGAGTCAGAAGACAGAAATATCCCCACAATATTGCTCTAATCACAATGCAAGCAGACTGAAGAGACAGTTTATCCTCTTCAAGGACCTATACACAACCATGATGCTCTAGAATCCTTTTCCTCTTCCACCCAAGGACAGAGCAGAAGAATCACACTGACATTTTTTCCTTTGACTAGCTCATCTTCTGAAAAACACAAGGATTATCGTCTTTAGTTGTCCCCACTCACAGACCATGTCACTTAGAACTTGGCACAAAGGTACAGGATCCTACAATTAAGTAAGCTGAGAACCAGACTAAAGGTAAGAGTAAGAATTTACTCTTATCCCTGATTTAAGTTATCCTAATTTTATCTAAAATAGAAACAGGATATCAATGAATTACTTACTACCACATGGCAGACTTTTCTAGGCCCAGAGGCAGTTTCCTCTAGGCCAGCACTCTACTGTCCACCACGCAGTCAACCACCCCAGACTTGGGGAATAATCTAATTTCCATGGTGTTGTCACAGGGCACACCAAGGAAAAACAAACAAGCAAACAAACAAAACCCAACCAACCACAAACAAACCAACCAAGCCACCCTGATACATCCAACTGCAGCTAGTCAGAATAAGCAAGGTAAGCACTGCACTGGCATCTTTAGACCCAAGTAGCCTCTCTGAATTACACTGCCCAGCACCATGGAAGTGTTCAACAGTGGAGACAAAGTCTTCTCTCGTTAATTCCTAATGAATACCGGAGCAAAGATGAACAGGAAACACCATGATCCCAAGACAAGCCCTTGTGTTCCTTCAGTAACCAAGGACAGACACCCACATATCACTTTCTGAAATGCTGTCACCACCTTCCACACACAGCTTGGCACAGTTTGGCCCCAGCCCCTTGTCCCTTTGTATAACATTGCCTCACCCTCTGTCATTTCTGTCTCAGGACACCACCAGCACAGAAGTTCTGCCATGGATCCATGTCCCCCTTTTTTCCATCAGAACAGTCTTCATACAGCAGCTCAAAACCAGAGCTCTGCAGTGAAGTCTCTGGTAAAAGAGGTCTTCAAAGCTCTGGATCCCTGACTGTCCACACCTTGTCCTTGTAATGGAAACCAGCCCAGTACAACTCTTACTGCACAGATCCAACACCCAGCCCCTCTGAATCCAAATCAGCCAAGCCCTTGCCTACTCTCCTAAGCAAGAGCAGCAGCAGCAGCCTGGTTTCCCTAGGGCACAGCCACAGCCCAAGAACAAGTGGCAGCATTTGCCAAGGTCCTTCTGTCCTGCAGCTTCTGTGCAGCAGCACACGAGCAAAGTGCTGTGAGTCACAGAACTATTGAGATGCTGCCCAAATCCAGCCTATAGACTGCCTACTGGCCATCCCCAATAGGCAGTCAAAAATCATCAAGCCAAAGAGACCTAAGCAAAAAAACTGCAGTCAACACACACTGCCTCAAACTGAAAACTCTGTGAAAGAACTGAAGCGACGGCTCATCTTGCATCATGTTCATGCACTTGGTACAGTACATGGGAACAGACATAAATCCAGGACACTCTGCTGACAAAACTTCACAGCTTTCAGATTCTGGGTGCATACAACCTACCATTGTGAAGAAACTTCAAAATCTGAAAGAATTAAGAGTCAAGAGGCAATCAAATCTTGCTCCATAAAACCCTAGAGATACAAAACGTAGACTTTCTCCATATTATTTATCTATATTGATAAAATTGACAGTCAGCACTGAAAAAAAAACCACCTGTGGAACACTTTCTGCTATTTATTGTGCCCTGCCAAGACTTCTATTCATTTTTCAGTCCTTTTAAAGGCCATCCTTAGTGAATTATTCTGGCCCTTGCAGTATTTTGCTGGCAAATACAAGGCACACACAAAATGAAACACTTTGTTTTCTAGTTCTGTGAACTGCAAATATCTAAATAATTCATTTTAATTCTTCCACATGAGCATCACTAATACTGAGTCTACACCAACAATAATTTTACACCTGCAAGCACATATTCTAGCTATAGTTGATGTTTTCAATGCTTTCCCTGTCAATGATATGCAAATTACTGGCATTAAAACCAGAACCTCTTTGAAGTTATTTAAAGCTCAAATGTTTGATTTGATCTACTCTTTCCCAAATTTCAACTATGTGCCCAGCTTGAGCAAAACTGCGATCAGAACAACTTAAAATAATCAGAACAAGGGGCCTTAAAACATCAGGGCACAATAAGTCTCAGAGGAACTGTATAAGACAACCAAAAGGCCATTTCAGACCACTCCATTAAATGTTTGTGACAGCTGGCATTATAGCTACAGTGCACGGATTGCAGTTCCTCTGGAAAACACTTCAGCTCACAGGCAGTTAGAAGAAAAATCATTATTCCTCATAAAAAGCTAGCAGGACTTTCCTACTTTATGTCACAGGGCTTGCAGTGCCAGCCAGAATCCAGAGGAGCAGAAGATACCTCTTCTTCCAGAGAGCTTCTTAAGGAAACAGCATACATCTCACCCATTATTTATTAGATACTTGACAGCACTTAAGACTATGCTTTCAGTATTAAAAAAAAACCAAAGGAACAACGTCTGTTCTGTGGCAGAGGTGACAGAATTCTATAATCCTGCTGTCAGCCTAAATAGCTACATTTGCCACTTCCTCATGCAGCACTTGCATAAATTAGATTTTCAGTTCAGAAATACACTACAACAAAAAATCCCACATTTTTACCACGCAAACTTGCAAGCTAATCAAGGTTTCCAATAGCTAACAGTGAATCAGCCACACCTCTCTTTTTGAGAGATTATTTCTAAATCAGTAGCATCTAGACAGTAGTTGCCCAGGGAAGCTGTGGATGCTCCACCCCTGGAAGTGTTCAAAGCCAGGTTGGATGGAGCTCTGAGCAACCTGGTCTAGTGGAAGGTGTCCCTGCCCTTGGCAGGGGAGTTGGAACTGGATGATCTTTAAGGTCCTTTCCAAACCAGGCCATTCTACGAATCTGTGAATTGAGTGCTCTAGATTCTCTCTTGGACATCCACACATAAAACTCATCCCCAGTTACAAATTCCTGTTGCTCTTCCCAAAGCTATCTGCATTACCAAATTACCACAGTATCAGTCTGCATCAAGATCCATAAAGGGATAGCAGAGATAAGGCAAATCTACATTACTTGCATAAAATTTCCATGCAATATATGGTTATAGCACACCAATGTGTCTCAAAGCCAAAAGTTTTAGTTGCTTTCATGAATACTAGTTCTTCTCTCAAAACTTAAAAACAGGATAAGTAGCTAAATTGGGAGAAGAAAAAAAATCTAATTTAATTTTCTAGGTAGAAAAGCAACATTAAGATGTGCAGCCATAGCTAAATGCATCTGAAATTCTACTGATATCATCTAGTTAAAATGAGGCAAACAAATATGATACAAGGAACAAAGAACAGAGATGCAAGCAGCAGGAGCTAACAACTAAATTTAACTACAGCTACTTTCAGAGCCCACACTGACCAGAAGTATACTGAGAGTATAGAAAAACAAGATATTTTTAAACAGTTGTGCTTTTGATTAAGCCAAGTCTCAGTATTAAGAACTATCTACCTACCCCACCAGCCTTAAACACTATGCCCTCTTATAACAGCACAGAAAACACGAAGTGGGGGGTGAAATACACAAATAAGCAAGTTAAGTGACCTGAAATACAGCTGCATGGGGTAGGCAGTGTTTGTCCTAAAGTGTAAGTTGGTTATGCACATTTGACGTGTCATTCTTACGAAGTAACAATTTGTAAGTGAGCACACTCTACTACTAAATTAGGCAAATGTAGAATAAATGTAAATTCTATAGCCCCAGAAATTTCATACAGAATTTACACTTAAAGTGCAATTAGACTGGAGCTAAAACTCAAATTGTGGGCTTAGTGTGGGTTAGTGTTTAACTGTTCGATAGTAGAAACAAAGTCTAATCAGATCCTGTATTCAATCAGTCCCTGTTAACACATAACAGAATGTTGTGAGAGGTTTCCCAACCAAAGAGATGAGTTTACTTAGGGCAAGATGTCAGTAAACTACTTAAATTTTTATTTTTCCATGATAGGCAGCACAGTTTCCTATTTCTNCATAATTGATTCAGCAACAGTGTATCTCTGATGGTAGCCCAAAGCAGTTACGTGATGGCCAGGTGTACACGGAGACTTCACTCAGCCCATTTCCCTTTCTCCTCCCCATTGTTTCTGTAGGTTAAACTGGCAGACAAGTCTACAAAATACCATTCTGTACCCCAGCATAGCATCTATGGGGGATAATTACTGTTTTCCTTTCTACTCGAGGAACCTCTGAGATGCTGAAAGTCAGGGAACTATTGCACACCTGATGCTGAGCTGGAAAGAGGATAGCACTTATTCAAGTAGTGCCAGCATTCCCAGTTCTCAGTAAGACCATTATGGGTCACTGAGCTAAAAATGAAGCCATTCTCTGGCAAGTAGATCCAAAGGAAAGAGAGTGACAAGAATTTCCAAGAGAATGACAGCATTCAGGGCTGCACTTTTATCCATTACACATAGGATTTTCTTTCTGTTCTGAACTCAACTTACAGCCTTCAGATTGGAATTATTTGTGTTGACCACAGGAATCTCCAAAGTCTGCCCCAGCTTTTGATTTTTCCTTGCATATCTCCAGCTTGTCACTTTTAAGAAGATCATGACATCACTGCAGTAATGAAATAACCTTCTGATTTGTAAAATCCCTTCAAAACTTCTCTTTCATCGCTTTTCTGTTAAGTCCGCTATCTTTCAATGAAAAGATACTAGTGTAAGAGCAAAGAACTATGATTTCCACAGCACCCTGGCAGTCGATCCACAACAACCCGAGATCCTGCATTAACTCCTCTCACTGTTGCTCACCGCAAATGACAGACTCTGACTGCAGCTAGGAAGGAGCAGATTGTTGTAACTTCTCCTTCATGAAGTAGAAAGATGGAGATAGACAGGCTTTGCAACAAACTGATGCCTGCTAATTCTTGGAAATTTTGGTGCAAACACCAATGAAGTTATTTCAGGTGGAGTTAATTTTCATGGTTTTTCTTTACTTCAGTCAGCTGTGTTTTAATTACATTTTCATTTTAACAGCAACTAAATTAAAAATAAGTCATGCCTTGCGGTTTGATTGTTAGTATTTTTATAAATTAACTTTTGGTTATAAAAATGCTCTCTTTTCCAACAGTTTGAGTTTGCTTCAGTCATACAAAATTATATGAAACAAATGAGGGGCAAAAGCAACAACCATGAGCTAAACCAGAGTTCCTAAAAAAGGTAATGAGTTTCTACTTCTTGGTCTATTTCCAGTACAAAGAAGATAGCTTTGAAGTCAGATCACTATTATTTCACAGTCTGAGGATGAATGTGTTCTTTCAAACTGCAAAAGTGAACATTTTCTTACCAATGAAACCCAGCTGAGAAAATTCTAGAATCATCCAATCTTCAGAAGCGAGCTGAAGTGCAAAATTTTTTATTGTGCTGAAATAATTCTGCTTGACAACAATGTCATCTTCAAGCTAGAGGAAGGTAGAAGTGACATCAATATAAATACAAAATAAAAGCACTAGCAAAGCAATAGAAATAAGTACAGCAAGGAAATACTGGCTTATAATGTAATGCTAACACATAGCCATGTATTTCTAATGCTAGCACTGTTTTAAAACATAGATGCCATAGCCTGGAATAACTACTGTAGGGATCAGTCTGTCTGCTTGTGGAGTCCTTCTGTAATAAGAATCCACAAATATATCTCAGCTTCTTACTTTAGAACATTGCTTTTCCAGCTTCTTTCTTCAGAGGAAAATTATCCATGAAATAATGTTAGTCTAGGTGACATCGTGAGAACAAGTAGAATATCTGCACTATTTGAACACAGACATGACTGTTTACTCACAAATGTAAGAGCACTGAAAGAGTTTCTCCTCTGAGACAAGAGGCTAAGAGACACAATGTCTGCAGAGGTGGGATTCATTTCACCTGTCCAACCAAAGCACAGGTGCATAGTCCATAACCACCTAGTCCAGGCAGCAGAACTGCCAACATGGGGTGCTACAATCCCTTTAATTCATAATAAGTGCAGGCCATTGCTGCATTAAGGACCCTGCTTCTCCTGTCCCTTCTCACAGTGCATTCATGCCCTCCCCCTTGTGCTGGCACTAATATTTGTGCAGCTTCCCAGTATCAAACCAGACTGTCACATGTTATTGGCTCTGCAGCTTCCCAGAGAGCTGAGACTCCAACAGCTCTCAGAAAGGAGTCAGCATAGCTTTGTGAAAACTAGATGAGATGTGTGGGACTTTACACCCCAAGGACACAGGAACAAAATCTAAATAAAGATCATTAGTGCAGTTACTAAATCTGCAATACCTGAAGGTAAGATTTCTACTTCAAAGCAGAAACACATGATAGGAACAATTCTGAGCTAAACTAAAGAAGAATTGCTTAACTCTGTAGTTGGAAACCTCTTTAAAAAAAAAAAAAAGGAAAAATCCATTTCTATACATAACAGTCATATTAAAGTGACACTGCACTTTCAAAAGAAAATAGATTTTAGCTTCATTTCCACTCAAAACTTTGCTGGCATTTTTTTTCCCTAGGCAACTCAACAATAATTAATTTGGGGGACAAGGAAAAAACAGTAGTTAAGCTGCTTGGATTCCTTCACTTTTTTTGCTTCGCATCTTAAGATACATGACATAAGACAAATTACTTTCTACTTCAGAGACAGTGAGACAGTGTTCTGCTCAAATTACTTCCCCATATACCATAACCACCATACTTAATGCCCCCTTTAAATTATGGGATCAAGTTATCTCTGTTCTGTGTAGGTCCTTCTGATGTGTCCAACAACATAATTTCTGGAGACTCATTTGAAAACTTGTCTCAAAATAAAGAAGAGAATTTACCTGAATGTAATAAACCCCCTTTTTCTGGGCATACATCATAAGAAAACAATAATCCAAGTTTTGTTTTGTTCTCCATCTGAAATTAAATTGAAAGCTTATGGTTTATGAAAAAAGGTTATTTCAATACATGCTGGCGATATAAAGTAAATTTCACTATGAAGAATGACGCATATTAGTGAAATGTTAGGACAGCTGCTTTTGGCACTGTTCCCTCAGGAAATACACTGTCTGAGGAAAAAAAGGAACAAAGCTTTCACCTTATGCTTTAATACAGACATCAAACTGGTTTAATTTGAACCTGACTTTGTGACAACTACCTGACATTTCACTAAAAACACATGTACGTTTAAAATGCTAATTCAACAAGAACTAGTGGGTTTTACCCTGTATGTTTTCATGAAGAAAAACAGTAAACAGAAGAGTCCACATACAGGAATAAAAGTATATCAAATCTCAGTTTTCCTCCCGAAATTTAACTCTAAATGGATTCAGCCAAGCATAGGCTCTGATCATGCACAGACCAGCATGTAGCTAGGAATGAGATGGATTCACAGAGCACTTTTAGCATCCCCATACTTGCAAGAACTACAGTAAGAAAACATTTCAAGAATTCACATCCCACTTGCTGTTTTATAAACAACGAAAGTGTGGGTGTCGGAGGAGCTGGGAAAAGATCTGGGGGAATAAACCTACCTCACTCTCTCTTTTGAGTCTCCAAATGTTTCTTTCAAGTTTGTCAAGTCGGGATAATAAGTTGGAGGAGGGGCTATTACTTCCACCAAGCCAGAATTGATCTCTGTAGAAAACCTGTCAATAGAAACATCCTGAAGTCACATGAGAGATTCTGAGTTCTGTGGACTTCCTGCTCGCTTGCTGTTGGAACAGCTATTGTGTCTGGTTATGAGGACTTGTTCAAATGAGGCATATAAAAGAATAGTAGTATAGAAAAAAGTATTGTTTTCCTTTGCGTGTCCTTCAGAGCACTAGAGCCTCTTGCCAATCAGAATCACTAAACATTTTTTTGCCTTTTTCTCAGAACCTAGTGATTTTTTTCTACAGTTCTCTCTGAACATATAGAATACAAGGCCCTAACACAGATGTCACAAATTTCCGTGCACGTTTAAACAATCCCATCTGTTTATGTTGCATCAAATAATTTACTCCCCTTACTGTTTAACAGTTTAACTGACTGATTCACTGCCTCTTAATTTGTCCTCTCTTACTTTTTTGTTCAAAAGTCCAAAGCCCCAGGAAACAAAAAGGCATGATCTCTGATTGCCAGAATATTTTTTAATTGCTTATTACAACCTGATTTAGTTTATCATCAACAAAAAAAGAAACCCCCAATTAAAACTACAACTTACTCTCTTTCCAGGCTTGCAACAACACTGTTAACATAATCAAGATCAGTCTGCAAAAAAAGGAAACAAACAGAAAATTAATAGACAGTTCTGGATTTACATGTCAAAAGAACAAAGTAAAATAAACATTGCAGGTGACTGTCCTTGAAAATCACTTTCATTGCATAAGATATTGGAGCAATACAAGAATACATCACACATGTAACTATGTCTTATCTCTAATATGATAATTTTTTTGTAAACAGAGGGGAATAATTATCTCATATCTGCACTTAACAGAAAATTGTTAAAACTCGCGCTCTTGATGGCAAAATGATCACTGAGTGTTTGTGTAGGAAGAACTTCATATTATTATTACACAATAATAACAATATATAAGAAAATATTACCAAAGAAAGCTTTCTGGAAAACAGTGCATTGAACACACACACCCTTCTTTCAAAAGTACATCTCCTAAACTTCACATTTAAAGCAAATGTCCTAACCAAAGACAGCAGTGAACCTGCTGCCTTTCTGACTAGGGTTGCTTTTTTGCATCAGAGACTAAACTTGAGGGACTACCAAGCCTATCAATCACTCAGTTTTCATAGATGCAATGATTCTAAAAACTACTTGTTGGTGAAAATACAAATAGTGACATTCTGGAAAAGTCTAGATCATCTAAATTGCCAGCACTGGGCAATTATTCAACCTGGCTGTACACATGCAATCCAAGAAAAGAGTTTGTGAACTCATAAATGTGACTGGAAACCCTGGTCTTTGTTATGCCTACTAATCTAATGATTTGACATACTGTCTACATTTTTGAAAATAATAGTCTATAAATCAACCAGACTCTGGCTCATGAGAATTCTGGAGAAAGAGTTGTCTTTGAAATCCAGAAACAAAGGAACAGTTCATATTTTTTCTGATGAATTTGTAACTCAGGGTATCATTAAAGGATTATACACAGAGAATAAATCCCTCCCAAGCATTTCTATAGAACTGTTAATCTTGTTTAGTAAAGGTGCTTACCCTTTGATCTTAAAAAATCACTATTTCTGTTTTTATGAAATCAAACATAATGCCAGTGACGCATGCTTTTCAAAAAGGACAACAACAGCAATGGGTTTCTTTCAAAAGCAGGTTTTAAATACCACAAGAAATGTGAGTAGAAAGTATTTCTCGTAATTTTGTCATACGTATTTTCTTCCTAAGTGCTATGCCTAGTGCTGGGCAGAAGTTCTAGTAAGCTGGTAAGGTGTTCAAAATTTAAAACTCATCTTGCACTGAGTTCCACACAAGGAGACTCACAAGTCCACATGGACCTTGATATAGCTCTGTTTAAATACTTTTATGGATTGTTCATACACATTTAATTAATAGAACGGAGTTAGACATAACTTTTTCTGTTTTGTGTAACAGTTGCAAATCACAGCAACCTAGTGACTACCTGAAAATAATTTCAGTATATCCATCTTTAACTGAAGCATTTATTTTTCTCTCTTTTCAAAACCCTTTGAACATCAAAAATACAGAAACTGCAGTTCAATCATCATGTGAAAAGACAAAAATTTGCATTTCAGTTGGCATGCCAAACTTCAATTACCCAGTCCATCATTAAGAACTCCCACACATCCAATACAGTCCATACCGTAATTGCATAGAAAAATGCAGGATTTATATATATCTACATACACACATTCAGCAGAAACACAACTAGTTTCTATTCAGTTTTCCAGAGATTAAAATAAATGCCAAACTTCATGCCAACTGGAATCATATATTTGATCACAAGCCTGTGCCTTAGTGCACATCTCCTTAGCAGGAACCTAGTTTTGACCTATTTTCCAGACGACCATGAAGCCTTGCTACTGCTTGTAAAACCTTACACTCTTATACAGTAAACACCACAATCAGAAAAAAAAGTCTGGAATAAGAGGGTTTTTTCCCTACTTCCCACTATTTGTTTGCGTGCTTCACACGAAAGGCTGGCAGTTTCCCAGACAGAGCTGCAATCACAATAGAACGACATTAAAAAGATGTAGCTCACAGTCTTCCAACCTCATATTGTAGTCTTGGCTGCTGTCACATAAAGTCAAGAAGGTCTGGTCTAGCTGCTATGAACATGAGATACAGCAAATACCACTACTGCTTAGCAGGTAACCTTTCCTTCTCAATCAGCAATCAGTGCATCACTGCAGTGCAAAAGCAGATGACACTTTTACAATGAAAAAGAACATGTAAATTAGAAGAGCTGATGCCATTTTTCACATGATCAAATGCATTAAAACACTGGTATCCTGCCATCGTTTTTAAATAAGCAGTTGTATTTATATCTACCAGCAGCATACAAGATTCAGAACCAGGATTTCAACACAAAACCCTTCCCCTCAGGACAGCAGGGGGACTGTCCTCTTTCCACATCAGAACTTCAAGAGACAATCAACTCCTCTCATTGCCAAGTCTAACACTAAGTAGGATCTTTGCCAACATCCTTTGCTACAGACCTGTCCCAGGAAGGTGGCAATTCTAAGTTAATTCACACAACGTCATGAAATAAGTCTGAGAATATGCAACAAATTTGATCAAGCTGTGACTACACCCAAGGGAAGAGTTAAGTAGACAGAAGACTTTGCACAGTAGCAATGGAAGGAAATCTAAGAATCTTTCAAGCAGTATCAATAAATTCAGTCAGCAACTTAAAAGCAACAGAAAAAAACCCATTATTAATCAAAATCTATTCCCCATTTTCAAGGAATAAAGTGTTTACTGCCTTCATAAAAGATGGAAGGTCCTCATTATCAACCTGAAGGACACAAGATTGCTTGTCTCCAAGAACCTTAAACAGGACAAGACAAATCCAGATTAATAAAAAGAAGTCACCCATGAAAGAAAACATGTAACTGTTCTTTAGGCTTCCAGCAAAAACCATCTGGTAGATACTAGGTCAACTTTGGAGTAGACATGACAAACGTAAAAATCTGTATCATGGTATCAGTGCTGCTTCTAACTATTGAAATGAAATGTTGCTGGTGATCCCAAGGATACAGTTATGCTTTTGTCTATCAAATCCAAAGGCATTACTAAAACTGTATTTTTTTCTTACTAAGACTCCTAAGGTTGAAGATCCAAAAAAATCCCTAGGAATTTTGGACCCATAAAAAAGAAGCACAAATGAATATTTTAGGAACAAATCCCTTTAAAGCAATTAAGTGCCAAATTGTGTTAGGCCTCAACCAAAGAGTTAACACTGCCAGTCACAAAGATGCATCTTATCAATGAATCACGTGAAGCCTTACAAACAGTTTTGTCCTGGTGAGTGGATCTCTGAGAACTTCATAATGAAAAGCATAAGTAGGGATGGTTATTTTAGTATCAGCAGTTCAAATCTTTTGGTCTGTTCTTTCTTCCTAGTCATATGAAATTACTGATCTCCAATAGAATGCAAAACACTTGAAGTGAGACATCTTCCTTTAACTATTCATACCAGACCAATGATTGATTCCCATCAGTATCTTGCTTCCAGCAGAGGCAGCCATGAAAAGATACACAGCAAAGAATAAGAACAAGACACACAATACCCCCTCCCTCCTGCTATCATCCACGCTCCAAGCACCTTCAGTTCAGGTTACTTCCTGAGGCAGATGTGATTTTGTGTATTTAATATTCCTCAGTAGAGTCATCTTCAAGGTATCTCATTAGCATCCCCTTGAGCCTATCTAAACTTTCAACAAGAAAAGAAGATTTTAGCTTGTGAGATCTATGGAGTTTCATAAGCCTGTGAACATGGCTGTATCTATGGTTTGACTCTTTGCATCAACTCAATGCATATAGAGTGCTTCAATGAAACTCTCTTTTAAAAAAGCCTCAGTCTGTTGTAGAAAAAAATTAAAGTTGCAGATTGTCAGTGGAATAAGTTTTTAAATTTCCTCTGTTTTTGTAAAATGCTGTACTACAATTCTCTAAAGTACTTTACTGTAGTGCAGGCGAGGCTGCACGTCAAGTTTGTGATTATTTTAACATTTGTCTGAACAGACATCGTTATTCACAACAAACACAGAAAGAACCAGAGAAGCAGTGAACTTTCCAATCTTCTTTATTGATTTTTATGAGTGACAGTGTGCACAGCAAAGCAGCAGAATACATTATCTAGCAGACAAAACGAGGTTAGAAAGTTCTGATGAACAGCTACCCGGATGTCATACAAAACCAAGATTTCTACTTCTAAGAATCAACCCTTTCATACTGTTAAATCCTGACTTCATACCCTCAAGAATGACAGAAGGTAGACTGTTTCTCAAAATATAAGAAAAACCACAACATTTAAGACCAAAGGGTTTTTTTGCATAGAAAAACAAAAAAGATGCAATGACAGAATCTCTCAAGCTAAAAAGGACCCAAAAGGATCATCAAGACCAACACCCAGCTCCTTGCAGGACTACCTAAAACTAAACCATATGACTAAAGCATCACCCAAATGCTTCTTGAAATCTGACAAGCATAGTGTGACTTGGTGCCACGACCACTTCCATGGGGAGCCTATTCCCAAGACTGACCACTCAGTGAAGAACGTTTTCCTAATGTACAGTCTGAACTTCCCCTATGCAGCTTCACACCATTTCCCTGTGTCCTGTTGCTGGTCACCAGAGAAAGGACATCAGCATCTCCCTCTCCCTCCACTGACCACCTCAAGGAAGCTGTAGACTGTGATGAAGTCACCTCTCAGTCTTCTCTTCCAAGTTTAACAAACCAAGTGATCCCATCTGCTCCTCCAAGTCTTGCCCTTAAGGCCTTTCACCATCTTGGGAATTTATCTAGTCTGTTAGATTATCCAGATCTCAATTCTTAAATGAAATCTACTAGAAGTAAGTCATAAATTATTCAAGAACATCTTTCAAAGAATGAAAAAAATACCTGAGAAACAAGCACGTTAATCTGCATAGTGTGGTCATTTCATTGCTTACTAATTACCACTTTATTTGATCTTTCATCATCCCCATAGAATAGGAGTGGGATAATTTTACCACGTATTTCCTACAATGACAAGCAATATAAAATTACAGCCTTCAGAAAAGGCAATGTAAACGTTTATTTGCCTTGAAATAGTGAAAGTACATATGAGTATCATTACCTATACACAAGGCATTAAAATTTACATAGGAAAAATCAGCCACTAAAGTGGCATTTGGACCTATTTTGGGATATTTATGCAGTGAAGACAAAGCCCTAAGGAATAAAAGTGCAGCAGTGGCTTCAGTAGTTGCAGTAGTGTGTGTATATAAACAAAGCCTGTGGAAAAAGGTAGTATCATCTTTTAGAGTTCAACAAATGCAGCTGAAAAAAAATTATTTTCAGAAATACAGTGTCTTCTTTCAAATCTGAAGCAGTGAGTTCAAGTTAAATACAGAGAACATGAGACCAAGATGCAAAGCAAAGAACAGGAATGAGAATACTGTCATAACATAACCAGCTAATGTTACATAAGCAAAATGCAGCCTGTGTCCTACATGAGCTAATGACTTCATCTCTCCCTTACTAAAACTCCCCCCTCTACCACATAGGCAAGAAATTTCTTTCTGTCTCCAGTCATTTCTATGATTAACCCAACTCAGTTCAGGACAGGGTTTCACAATGCAAAAGCCTTTGGCAGGAATACAAGTATAGTCTTGTACCACTCCACTCTTGCTTCTCCTTACCCTTGTGTCCTGCCTGTCAGATCCTCAATCATGAGGGCACATATCCATATGGATTGTGTGTGAGCCACAGTGCTGCGTTAGAGAACAAGTTGACTTTCTAAGAAGGCCAGCCACAGCAAAAAACATCACAGGACAATTCAAGACCGGACATTCAGATGCAAGTTATGCTAGTGTCATACAGCCACTGCTAGTTTTGTGCATGTTGCAGATAAAGCCTGGTTTGTGGAGTCTGAAAGAAAGCAGCATCTACTGCCTTGCAGCATGGAAACCTTTTGTTGTCCTTGGGGAAGCCTGTACATTGTGGAAACGGTCTAGACAGCTTGTCTTCCAGAAGACAGGCAGCTGCTGTGTACAGTCTGAAGTACCCTTCTACAATTTGTGCTCTTTATTTGGAGGACAGAAGGAATTTTTAAGTCAAGGCACACCACTGCAGAAAAATTTGATTGTATTGTCCAAAATTCAGTGTCAGTTCAGTTCACCATACAAGTATGAAGTCACCTGCTACAATGCTTCTGAAATAAGATTATTACTGTTACTTACCACCTCACAAATACCCTAGATGTCACCAGAGAGATCAGACATAACTATGGCTATCAATAGAGATGTTCCCTTACCAGAAGCATCAGGTGGTTATTGTGGCCCAGGTGCACCTAATAAAGTATCTCAGAGAACCACTTCAGTCATTCAAGCCCAGGGCTTGAGGAAAGAGCACAATCCTAGATTTTTATCTTTGTGCTGAGATACTAAATTTGTCACAGGTACACTGAAATTTTCAAATCCCATCAAGGATCTTTTCTTAGATCTAAGAAAGATTTTTATCACTGGATTAATTCCTTATAAAAACTTTGCTAGTCACTGACATGAAAAGAGGAGCATAAAATCCTATGTTGGTGCCCAGTATCAGCAGTCCATACTTCTGTGTACCAAAGCTTAGGTGACAAAGGAGCAGGGAATGCAAAAACAGCATAAGTATCTCAAATTCTCACTGACAGATCAAGCTACCTTTTCAGATTCAAGAGTTGGCAGTGTATCTATAAGGTGTGTTCATCCTGATGAGTTTTCAGTGAGATGTCCAAAACAAAGATTCTCATCTGTGTAGGCCTTTAATACCATTTGGTGTAGATAATGTATCGTGATACAACAGCTTTGATTAGCTTTGATTTTTTTTAAATATAGATACACACATACACATACGCACGTACACACTAAGATCTACCAGACTTTCTCCAACTCAAGCTGCATGGTCAGATCTTTCAAGGACTAGGAATACACTCTCCAGGGCAGCTCCAAGAAGGGGCAGCTCACAAGTTTTCAACAATTAGCAGAAAGCATGAACAACTCTGTAGGTGGGATGATGCTAATTCATCCAGGTTGAGAGCAAGACTGTCAAAATACTCTTTTGTTTTCTATCAAGAGAGCTGCTGATCAGAGAGAACTATAATTCAGGCCCAGAGCAAGAAGAGGTGAAAATACAGGCTCATTTATTTTGTGGAGAAGGTTTACATATTGCACTGCAGTGTTAATACCTACAAAACAGGTTCAGCAAGATTTGACCCAGTATGTGCACCCAGTCCTTAATTTGCTGAGGATTAGTTCATATCAGTGCATAGGATGGTACCTTGCTGGGTGCTTGTGTCACATTGACCCAACCAGGACAGAAACTTTTCCAAAGAAATAATAAATAAAAAAAGATTTTACAGAAGGAGCACAGAGAAAACAGTATTAAAGAGCAACATCTTTTAATTTAGCAGCCACTGTTTACATAAAGAGATAACACAGTGACAATGAAAGATAATCAAGATATGCAAATTTTTCCAGCTTAAGTGAACTGTATATACATGAAACAACAGAGTAAGATTTAAAGAAGCAATATGTAAGAAACTGTAATTGTGGCCTAATGCTCCAAGAACAAATGGCTGGTCAAGTACTACCTAGTCAGATGTAATCAGCAGCACACAGAAACAGTAAAATGCTTTTGCATACCTGTATTGTCTTCCAATTCTTCCTGAAATGATTTGTCCTTCTGATATTTTTGGTCAAATCAAGGGCTTATAGTCTTTCCAGCATGCACTGATTGCTGTTTGTACAAAAGACTGTGCTAAGTGCAGTCTCTGATTAATGAAGTGGACTGACAATAATTTCTGATATATTTAGAACAAGTCTAAGATACATTTTCTTCATTGTAAATGAGATCTCCCCACAGAAAAAAAACCCTACAATTTGTTTAGATACCAGAAAAGTTTTCCAATTTCTCTCATATTCAGTAGCGTGTGTATACGTATGTCCGTTGTTCCACTATGATCAATTAAAGTACTTCAAAACCATGTTTCCCATGTTAATTACAAACCCTATTAACTAAAAATACTAGACAACAATTTTAACCCGGAGTTCATGGTTTCTCAAACATAGAGTCCATGGCTTATTCTGAAAACAAGTTCTCATACAAAGCAGGTTGATGAGATTTGAATAGTGTGTTTTCAACTCATATGAGCTAGAAACTAGCTACATCGTGGGGGGGAATAAAAAGATTTTGAAGTACTAAGGTATAATGAATCATACCTATTTATTAGTCATCCTAATGAATACCTGCAAATTATTCTGCCATAAAGTTATTTTAACAAATTGAAGAACACAGACATATGTCAGTAACTAGGACAATTGCACAGTTTACTGTCAAGCAATTCTAGTAATTACTTAAATTGGTGATTAGTTATCACATCATCTGAGATATTTCAGAGTTTCTTGAACTTCCAGTATGGAAATTTACTGTGTATAATTATACTACTGAGAAATATCCACAGAGTAAATGAATATTCAGATCTCTTTATTTAGCAACCATATTGCATCTATATTTACTAGCTCATCTGTTTACACTGTTGATGCTGTTTGCAGAAGGCCATTAGCCTTCTAATTTGTTTTCTAGTAAAAAATAAAATTACAAGAAATGAGTTAGATTGAACTACTAAAAAATAGCAGTATTAGAAGAGTTTTGTAGGGTGCTTAGCACAAAGAGATTACAGTCCATGACTGTGGCTCCCAGCAATGCTTCTTAAACACTGTAAATTTGATTTCCCGAATAAAGATAGCAAGAAATGTACTAAAATCCTTTTAAAATACTATTTTTCCTATAATTTTCTTGTAAAACCATTTTTGTAGTCTTGTGCCTCTTTTTGTGTTGTTGCTACAAGCTATAGACAAGGCACAGATAGTAATTTTAAGCTTATTAGCAAAATTACATAACCTCACCCTATGACCATTTCTTGCTGTACTTAAACTGCCCATATGTTTGAGCAGAGGCCGTACCTTTTTTTAGAAACTTTTGCCATCATTTTTAATATAAGCATAGTCGATCCAAGTTCTAATGTATTTTTAAATAAGCCTTTATTATGGCACATGTTAATGACAGCAATGGCCTAATGCATTTTAGGCAAGGACACCCCACAGACAAGGCTATTTTAAAAAACACAGCTTTTTGTTTAAGGAGAAACAGAAGTCTACCAGAGGAGTAGGCCTTCCTTTAAAGAGCCAGAGGAAATGCTTAATAAACCTACACTTTTCATCTTGTAGAAGAAAACTGAAATATATAGAATAACTCAGAAAAATCAGGGTGAAGTATTTAATGCACCATATTAATCACTTAGAGTTCCCTATAGCAATTACAAATCAAACTGTAAGATATTGAGGCTAAGAAAATAAAAAACATGGTCCAAGAATAAAGAAAGAAAGACAATAAACTGGATGTAGTAAAGAAAAAGAAATGCAAATCTAACAAATGGTTACAATAGAACAAAAATTTAAACTTTGGTTCTTCAAATGTTCCCATACATTCATGGCTCGCAGTGCCCAAAACCTGAGTAAGCACACAGAACTGCTCTCAAAGAGATGGAATAAAGAAGCAAGACACAGCAGGTAACTGTACCCCACTCTAGAGCCAACCACACAATTCTCCATGGGCACAGGAACAGTGGTTCCCACGTCAAAATGTTCAGTTCCCTTGTGGTCACTTCTGTAGAATCACGCCCAAGGTGAGGGAATTCCACACTACCTCAAAGGAAGAAAATTATTCAGCCATGGAAAACCCAGCTACAGCAATACAGCTTGTCTAAGGCAACAAAAGATTTTGCAGATGGCAACGCTTCACTCCTATTCCAAACGTTGCAGAAGACAGAGAATCCTATGACAACAGACAGTCTTCACAGCTCAGACCTCCTTAAGCAAAACAAATGAAACTTCAGTTTTAAACCTTGAAAAGAAGCCACACTAACAGGCAATAAAATTCCTCCAACTAATACAATGAAGAAAAACATAGCATTCCAGTAATTCAGAAAGAATTCTGTTCCCCTGATATTGTCCATCAAGAGATATTTTAAAAGCACTTTTTTCCCAGAAAAACAGTATCTATCCAGAGAGATAGTTTTTGACTGGCTGTCAAGAAAAAGAAAATAGAGCAATTTGCATTAGAAAACACTAAGAAACAATTCTCAGATAAAAGCAAAATGTTTACAAACTTTCCAAGGAAAGTTTTAAAATACGTTGATAATAGAACTGGAAGTATTAAAATGCCTTGTTTTCCACTGATTCATCCCTGAATGGACACTGGCTCACTGAATTTAAACCACGTTCAGTTATAATTGGGGATTTGAATTTTCATCTATGCACTTATAAAAGACTGTTTCAGCAGAGCATTACAGTTAGATGGATGAAGGTCAAACATAAATATAAATTTCCCACTGTCCAAGTCAGACTTCCGAGAAAAGCATAGAGAACAAAATAGGTACATGCAATTCCCAGCATCCAACAGAATTATTTCTAAAAGTACTCTATCATTTTCCTAAATTTGATTTCCACTAAATCAGAGCCAAACTGAACAAACAGTCCAACCGAACACTGAATTAATCCATTAAAAAGGTCTGGGCTTCAAACATCCACATTGTCCAGAAAATTAATTTGGTAACAATTTGTGCCTCCCTCACATCTCAAACTGCAGCACTCGTTTGACAGAGGACTAAGCACTAGCAAAAAGAAAATGGGAGGAATCTTCCCCTACAACAGAGTTCCTTAGCCATTTTTCTTATGTTGAAGAAATTAGCACATCTTTGTCACTATGGATAAACATAGGAAGATTTGCAAAATAACCACTCCACTGAATCCATGTCCACTATTCCCCTGACAAACAGAAAAAGCTGGGCTCTTCAGGATCGTATCTCAGAAACCCAAGACTGACACTTCCCTTTTCCTGGAAGAAGAGAGTCATCTCTCTACATCTTGAAGAAAAAGTAGATCCTCGCCAGTTCCTGAAAGGAGTGTCACTTGTGATTAAAGGCAGGTTAGAAATTGTATAAAAAAATTTAAGTGATTACCTCTCCTATAAAGACAACCATAACACAATCCAGTTTTTCTTCAGGAGACAGCTTATCAATAAGGGAGTGGAGAGTTTCTGTAAGATACGACTTGACTTTTCTTTTCACTGTAGGTATTCCCATTACAATGGAAACTGAAATCAAACAAACCAGAAAGGTACTTTCAGTGATTTCATATACAAGAAAGAAAACAAAAGTCTTGCAATAAGGCATTGCTTAAGAAATTGAAAGGATTAAAAGGTGGAGATAACAGTAATTTTAAAATACTTTAACTTTAAAAAAGTTTTAAAATATGCCACCCACCATCAGGAGCATGACTAACAATCACCACCAATGCTCCGAACAAACACAGCAGCCAAAAAAAATAATCCTAGGCACGCCAGACTATCGTGTAGGGCTGACCCCAACTGAACACCAGGTACACACCAAAGCTGCTCTATCACTCACCTCCTCAGCTGGACAGGGAGAAGAAAATACAACAAAAGGCTCGTGGGTAGAAATAAGGGCAGGGAGAGATCACTTGCCAGTTACTGTCACAGGCAAAGCAGACTCAGGGAAGTTAATTTATTACTGATCAAATGAACATAGGGTAATGAGAAATAAACCCAAATCTTAAAACACCTTCCCCTCACCCTTCCCTTCTTCCTGGGCTCAACTTCACACCTGATTTCTCTACCTCCTCCCTACCAGGGACACAGGGGCACAGGGAATGGAGGCTGGAATTCAGTTCATCACACATCATTTCCACCCCTTCTTTCTCCTCAGTGGAAGGACTCCTCAGACTCTTCCCCTGATCCAGCATGGGGTCCCTCCCATGGCAGATGGTCTTCCATGAACATCTCCAACGTAAGTCCTTTCCACAGGCTGCAGTTCTTCATAAACTGCTCCAGCATGGGTCCCTTCCATGGGCTGCAGTCCTTCAGGAACAGGTTACTCCAGAGTGGGTCCTCCACAGGGTCACAGGTCCTGCCAGCAAACCTGCTCCACCACGGGCTCCTCTCTCCATGAGTCCATAGGCCCTGTGAGGAGCCTGCTCCCACGTGAACTTCCCATGGGGTCACAGCCTCCTTTGGGCATCCACCTGCTGTGACATGGGGTCCTCCAGAGGCTGCAGCTGGATTTCTGCTCCATGGGCTGCAGGGACACAGCTGCTTCCCCATGCTCTTCATCACAGGTCGCAGGGGGCTCTCTGCCTCAGCACCTGGAGCACCTCTTCCCCCCTCCTTCTGCACTGACCTTGGTGTTTGCAGTGCTCTTGCACGCTCTCATTCCTCTCTCCAGCTGCAATTGCCCTTGAGCAGCTTTTTCCCTGCTCTTCAATCTGTTATTTCAGTGGCACTGGTCTGGATATTGGTACTACTGGACATAGGGAAAGCTGCTGGCACTGTCTTACAGAAGCCACCCCTGTAGCTTCCCTGTTACCAAAACACTGTCACACAAACCCCAATACAATAGGAAATAACCATCAACCACAGTATTAATCAGGTAAGGTGCACCAACAATGATTAAACTCCCTAACTTAAGTTTTATTTTAAACTGATAAAAACATTCTTCATAACTCAAGTACTTAAGTACATAACTTAAGTAATTAAGAAGTGACTTACTTCTCAGAAGTCATCTTTTAAAACAATACTGCTGAAAAACTCTATTACTTTCCCTGCACCTGGTTTTGGTTCTTCTAAAAAAACAAATCCAGGACAAAAGAATTGCAGGGAAGTTCCTCAACAAAATTTCTTATCTCTGACAACAGCACAAATGCAAAGCACTATGTCCTCAGCTACAATGTTATTAACGCCATCTTTCAGCAGGCCATTTGACTCCTGTATTCCTTAATTTTTCCATAGTTTTTCTTCTGCACTGTCCCCAGGGCTGGCTACTAACTGGGAACACTGCAGATAGCAGCAGGAATGCAGTGAAAGGATAAAGCAGACTTCACAAAGTCCTGAAACCCTGAATTTCCTCCCTCTGTTTAATTAAATAAACCTTTTTCCAGTTTCTATTTTGTAATTCCAAATTTCTGCCATATATTCCCAGGGGGACATAATACAGACTTCACTTAAAAGAATAATGGATTATTAGATTTTTCCTCCCTGAATAAAAACATTGAAATAAAAGGTATTTATAGTCAGAAAAATAAACCTGTGGCCTAAGCCTACACATCTGTCATGCAGGCATGTCTTCTGTTAAAAGGAGGAGTAATCAAACTTACTGAAGTAATGAGCCAGGAGCAACTACAACATTAAATTCTTTTCCCCCTCCAATGACTGTCCAGATTTTATTAATGCAATTGTATCTGATTACTTTAGTTCTCTCAGCTTTTAATTTATATCTTGAAATATACTGTTCAGAACAACAGAAACATCAACTCTTTATAATAAAATAATTATATCCATGCACGGTTGTCCCACAGATCTGAAAAGCCAAAGGGATATATCCATTAGCAGTTCAGAATCTGAAATGCTGGAGCTTTGTTTCCTTTTAGTTACAAAAAATTCATCCAAACTAAATGCTTCTTAATGTGTACCTTAACACAGCATGGGGTGTGACTGAGATTATGCAGAAAAGAGCAAAGCTGAAACCAAGCTCCTTTTATCTCAGATTCAGTGCGAATTCAAAGGGTATCAATATCACACAAGTTAAATGAGATGTCCTTTATCTACCAAGAAATGCAGTAAATTCTGTGTTTAACACTAGAAGGTCCTCCAGATATAAAATATGAAATAACCATCATATCAGCATACCTCCTGTCCTTCCAAGGCCAACCTGCACAGAAGGTTGAAGGCTTCCTTCATTTTTCAACAAATGAGGCAAATGGTAATAGATATTTGGCACTTGAAGAGATTTTCTACTTGTTAGCTCTTTTAACAATTTCAGCGTCTCATCTGCAAACATACAGGAAATCAGTAATGCAGAAAACAAACAATATGAAGTTTTAAGCAACAGTAAACAGAATAAAATTCCAAGCGTGGTCCTAGCTGAAAGCCAGAACAAATTGTGTACTTTTCTGAGGCATTATATCTTGTCTACAAAGGAAGCCTTTTCCTGTTTTTATTTTTTTTAATAAACGATGGCCAAGACTATTTTGCACCTATAACCTTGTTAAAGATACAGTGAATACTTACCTGATCACATAAGATTTAGTGTGAATTTACAGAAGCAAAGAATGCTCCATTTATTTGGGGGGTTGGTGGTTTTGTCAGGTTTTTTTCCAGTTAATCAAATGGGAGGCTTATTTACCTAGATAATTTTTTACTTTTGCTTACAGAGGTCATCACCACCCAGCAACACTATTGCAAATAACTTTTCAGAGCTACAAATATATATTGGAATATTCTGCACATGCAGATACAAAATTAAATAGCATTAAATATACAGTTGATATTTTCAGTATTCCTGCAAAAAAAAAAATTCTAATGCGAATTTAATTTAGTCCATTAGAATAGAATATCCTATTAGATTCCATTAGAATCATCCTTGCTCTTTCTGGTGCAACTGCCTCTCAGTATGTCCAGGTGGCTCTCAAAGTTGCAAATAACAGTTTTTAAAATTACCCTGCTGTGCGTGTTGATTTTCTTACATCAAGTGTGAAAACAATTCATTTCAAATGACAAATATGATAGCATATGGATCTTTGAAAACTTATGGGCTTTATAATATCAAGTAAAGTAAAAGCTGTAGGCAAGGTTTCTTGAGATAAAATTCAGAAGAAGTAAGAAAAATAATGCCCTACGTGTAATTCCTCTCAGAGTAAAGCTTCTACAAAGATTAGACGGGTTTTGTGGTGGATTTTGGTTCTGTATGTTTGGGGATTTTTTAAATATTTATTTTTAGGTGAAACTAAATTCCTAACCACCTCAAACCTTGCAAAAAGCTTTGTAAATAGATGCCACTACTTTGTAAGTAGATATGTCTAGTTTGATAGATTCCAATACAGGCACATTTTACTTTTCCTGCTAACATTTCTTTAACTTCATCTGCAAACCTGGACTAAATTCTGTCCAGGTATGACAGCTCTTTGTCCAAATGAATAAGGATCTACACAAAACAATCTGGAGTTCTTTCAGCTTCAAAGAGAGCAAACAGTATTATGTATACTTAAGTGTATTAAGCTTAATAAAAATCTATCTAATACTATGTTCTGAGCACAAAAGCTCAGTAATTCAGCTGGCTTCCCATTATGGCTCTACATGGAAAAATGTGGATGTCCATCCCAGCTGGGATCCAGACATGGTAGAATTTTAAGTGAATTAGTACTTTCAGCTGTATCAGAAGAGATATATATAACTATATTGATAGAAGAGATATATATAACTATAACTACATTGCCTATAAGCAAGCTAAGTCCATTTTAGAAACAAGAACTCACTCCTAAATCCAGAATCAAAATTATTTGACCTCCTCCAGTTTACTTCAAAAGCAAAAACACACATGAATTAGGAAGACAAGATTTATGCTAAATGTAACCTTTATCTGTGCAATTCTTGGAGATCAGGCCATTAGTGTCAGACAGCAATTCTTGATTAGCATCAGCTCTGGGGCCTATAATTATAACCACTTCCCCACAAAAAAAAAAAAAAAACCAAAAAAAAAAACCCTATTGAAAATAGTAAATCATAGCACAGATGCAAGTAGACAATAAATTCAAAAATCTTGTTCCAGGTTTCCGATTTGCAGAACACTTTGGGTTTCAACTCCTTATTAGACCAATACAGTGACATTTCTGCAACCTACCAAGTCAGACCTCTTGACAGAAAATTTGTACTTATTTGTTATTCATTTTCCATCCACAAAAATCAGAGCAACTAAAGCAGTAACAGTGTGATTTTAAAAGTTAACATCAATAGCCTGGTGAGTATTGCAGTGTCTTTCTCCAATATTACCAAACAGCTTTCTGCAAACCTGAGCACCAGTCTCCAAAAAGGGTAAAAACTCATGGAAGACTTTACAGTTTAATCACTAGTTATTGAAAAGGCTGTTACCTGTACTTTTTACAAATCATAACCAATACTTCAGTCTATATGATTTTATACCCTCCAGTTGACTTTTAGACATATTTTAACTGCTTCAAGTTCAGCCATTTCTTCTGTTTGCTCACTTTTCCCCTCTATTTAAAAAGCAATGTAAATTAATTGTCAAAATATATTTGACGTTTTAAGTAAATAACCAGGAGTTCCAAACTTTGGGAGCTAGATGTGGAGTAAGTAATTCTTATCACTTTAGGGACTGAATGAGGGTGGGTGAATCATTAAGAACAGCAACTGGAAAAAACAAACCAAAACCACCCACACCAGACTTAACGTATTACACATTCTTTATTCACACTGCTGAACAGTTTCATTTGGCTTTCTTGGTAGAAAGTTCTTCTTCTAGAGTAATAAGAAGAGATATTGGCATTGCAGAGTTACAAAAATATCTCAGTCAGAGTGTGTACCTGAAAAATTATTCATGGCATTCTTACTGCCGTTTGTTTCTGCCACCGCCCGCCTGAACTGCTCCAGGATGGCGTTGAGCTCGGAGGAGCGCTGCAGAGTGCGGTGCTCGGCTATGCGCAGACGTTCCTTCAGAGCGTGAAATTCCCGCTGATATGCAATCAACTTTTCTAGGGAGGAAAAACATGATTCGGGTTATTTTCGGAAACAGACAGTACTGACAGATGTGACAAGCGTCTAACACTGCTCAGAATCCACCTGGGTGGAATCCACCCAGGAAGGCAGAGCCCAGCACGGTCCCACTGGAGGAGCCAGGTGCCTCAGCGCTCACACAGCACAGCGAGGGGAGAGCCTGCACCTCCCCAGGATGCACGGCAGGCACTGAGGGTGATGCCCCTCACCACAGCCACACACCAGGGCAACCCTGAGTGCCCAGCACTCTGCACCACAAGGCAGTTCTGGACCGTTTCTTGGAACAGATGCCCACAAACCATTTCTTTTAAGAAGCCACACAGCAGTGGCCCCTTACAAGAACACAGGTTACATCCTCTAGGAGATCCCTCTGAATACTTTGTAAGAATGAGTAGAATGTGGCAGTATTTCAGACACATCAATTTTAAACCCAAGTTTTAACTTAATGATATGGTCAGTGCCTGACAACTGAAGAACAAAAAAATTTTATCAAAGTTCTTCTGATCTTGATATATATACATACTCTTGAAAGGGGACCAAAAGGAGATGGAAACACCAAAACTAATTTGCTGATCCATTCCCTTTGCCCTTGACATCTAGCAAAGTAAGTGTGCCTGGATGTTGTAACCTTCCTTCTTCCTATTGGTAATTTCCTCAAATCTGCTCACCATCATCACTATCATCCTCCTTCAACCAATCCACAGATACCACCCGGAGTATTTTAAGTGAATTTGTAACTCATAATCAATATTCCAACCACTCAGCTGACATCCACAGGCATCCCTCTTTTGCTATTTACCTATCCATTCCTAGTACTTTCATATTGCAATGGTAGGGAAGCAGAAGTTTAGCAAGCAATTTGAAACTCTTCCTGTTGCTATATCACGTAACACATGGGGCAAAAAAGGAATCAGAGTCAACTTCCCTTGTTAATAGGGCTGCTTTTCTTCCAAATTCTTTCAATTTACATTTATTTTCTTTTTTTTTTTTTTTGGTAGTTGAGATGTGCTGCTCTCATCATGTTAAGAAAACATAATTAACTAAAATGCCCTCTGTTTTAAAGATGGAAAAATAAAAACATAGTTCACTATCTCTTAGAAACATTTCCCTTGCCAGCTTTATTTTCCTTCTTTCATTAAAACCAAATGGTTATTGCTTTTGTGCCAACGAACCCAGAACACAGATGCTGGCCCACAACACAGTGCTAGGCACAGTACACACTGCTGACTGAATCCAGACTGCTATTTGAAATAAGAATTGATACTTTAGTCAGCAGCACTTAGAACACTGGGAAAATTTTTTGGAGTTTCTGGCAAGGAGGACATTTTTACTTGCCAACAATAACTAACAAAGTAGTTCAGTCCTGATGCTTCCAGTGAACTGTACTGGTATTGCATTTATGGTACTTGAGAGCTCAAAAGCATTAATTCCTTTAAGAAATACCAGACAAGTAGTCAACTTCTCACAGTTCCTTCAACCAGACTTATCTGGGTTAAGGAGGCTGCTCTAAAAGATACATAAACTCCTGGCACCTATCCTTCAAAAATATATGGCGGATTTTTTTTTATTAGGTACAATATTATTCAGTCAAGTAAAACTAGAAAATCCTAACATTACAAATACAGTAAGATTTTAAGTCTACTACCCTATGAGTATTTTTCTAGTTATTTATGCAAAATGAAATAAAAGAAATAATTCTTTGATTAAGCAAACTTAGGTGATCTAAAACATTTACATCTCTAACACTGTTAGAGCTAGCACTTTTCATGTTTTTGGAGATGAATGTGTAATTTGGTGGTTTGGTACTTGTTTTATAATATGGCTGTCTGTACTTTTAAACTAAACAAATTAAATTTAAATGTCTAACACTTATATCTTTAGCATACTTTCAGTACTTCAAAGATAAGGCGGTCAGATATTTATTACTTACAAACAAACAAAAACACAACAAATTTTAACTCATACTGAAAAGCACTTGCAAAGGAGAAAATACTTCTTAGACTCTTACAGCACCACCATTAGTGGTGACCACGTCCCAGACTTTAGAAAAGCATCCCTTAAGGCATCAGGAGTTTATTCTAATTTGATTTTTCAGAGTTCCTGACTAAGTACTTGGGAATGAGCCTACAAGATTACATTTAAGAACCTATTTTTATTTAAACTTTGACTGAGCTCAAGTTTGGTAGAGAAAGTCCTATTTAACTAATTTGGTATCATTCTAGGATAAAATCGCCCTTCTCATGGATGAAGGAAAGATGAAGGAAAGGCAGTGGATGCTTTTTCCCTTTTTAAATTCTTAATAAGGCTTTTGATACTGTTCCTCACAGCACAGACAAGCTGTCCAGCTGTGGGATGAGCAGGTTCACAGTGCACTGGGTGAAGACCTGGCTGAAGGGCAGAGCCCAAAGTGTTGCAGTGAATGGGGTTACAGCTGACTGGTGACCAGGCACCAGTGATGTTCCTCAGGGTTCCTCAGGTGATAGGACACATGGGAGTGGTCCTAAGCTGTGCCAGGGGAGGTTCAGATTGGACATTAGAAAGCATTTCTTTACTGAGAGGGTGGTAAAACACTAGAACAGGCTTCCTAGAGAGCATAAAGTGTTTAGGAGGCATCTGGACAATGCCCTTAATAACATGCTTTAGCTTTCTGTCAGCCCTGAAGTGGTCAGGCAGTAGGACTAAATGGTTGTTGGTAGGTCCCTTCCAACTGAAATATCCTATTCTCTGACAGGCTGACTTGTAAGCATTGTATATACAAAAAAGTCAACAGTGTAGCTGATAGTTTCAAAATACATTTGACCATTTAGTATTTTTTTGTTCAAAGGGTTGTCCAAAACTGAAAGAAACTGAATTGATTTCTTGTCCAAAAGGATGAAAACATTTTTGATTGCTATTACAGTAAAAAGGAAAGTACTGAGCCTAAAATCACAGAGGAAACAGAGGTCGGTGATCACCATCATGAAAAAAAGTTTCTTTTTCTACAGGATTATGAATTACTGTTCTCATTCTCATGCTGAAATCTAGTGTTATTTAAGAAGACAGAGAAAGGAATTCCGACAGTAAGTCACTGACCTTACAAAACTGATGAAAGAACCCCAAACATTGTTCTCTGACAAACAAAACATCCCTCTAACAGCAGCTGTAGCCAATATCAAAGACATTTGGTCTCCAAAAATTCCAGCATACAAGCATATTTTTATTTAAGAATAACATACCATTTTTCATTGAAATGAGAAGGTGATGTTTTTCCGTATTTTTCTCTGGAAGCCAGAAAGATCAAATAAAATAAATATCTTGTTAAAAATATACTTGAGAACTGAAAACATTAATTCTTCATCATTTTCCTCTTAAATTCTAGTTGGTTCAGCAAAACTCCAGAAGCTAAAACCTAAATATTTTAGCTGGCCGAATGCTGTGAAGTTCTCCCAACACTGTGTCAAGTGAACCAGTACTTTTTCAAATTTTTTCCTTTGTTGCAATATGTTCTCTTAAATATGCAGAACCTAGAATTTAGACAAACTCACTTGAAAGTTGACGGAGTACTTTGAAAAGTGAAAATTCAAATAAAACTTTGGAGGTTTGCAAGTTCTTGAGCAGAGATGAAATCTCAGCTCTCAGCCTTTTCTGGGTTTGTTATGGTTCTCCTACTAAATAACTGTTAAAAAAAAGTTATTCCAAAAAGACACCACTAGCCCAAAATTACAAACTCAGTCCATTCTCCTCTTAGCCATAGACAACCTTGACTACATAATTTAAGAGTTGTCTAAATTTGAAGAAAAATTCAAACTTTTAAAACAGAGCTTCTGAACATCTTAGCATGCATCTAATTTCTTAGTCTGGGCTTTTGTACTTCTTGAAAAATCTGTTTATGTACTTCACCCCTGCGTTTTTTAACAGCAAAGAGCTTTCCCTTGGGATAAAAAGGGACATCAAAGTAAAGGAGTAAGAAAATAGGCTGTAGTATGAGTTTAGAAAAATATTTTGCAGAGTATTTCAGCTCAACTGAAATAGCGTAAGCCTGAATTGCAGGTAAATTACCAGCACTGTCAGAACACTTGCTGCATTCTAATTCCAAATGAAATATCTACTGAACAACAAAACAGAAAAAATACTGTGGAAACTCAATCATAGCAATTTTAAGGCTATACAGTTTCAATGTCAATAAAAATCATCAACAGTTCAGTTTTTTGTTTATGTTACTTTTTTAGCAAAGTTAGATTTTTTAACGCCCCAAGCCTGTCAGTGTTTAAGGGGCATTTGGACAATGACCTTAACAACATGCTTTAGTATTTGGTCAGCCCTGAAGTGGTCAGGCAGATGCACTAGATGACCACTGTAGTTCCTTTCCAATAGAGAGGGTCTATTCTATTCTATTCTAGCATGAAAACTTTATGAAGAAACTATTTGAGTGCACTTCTAAACTGAGTGGAGTGCACACATCTATACAATCACCAAACTTTTTGTTACATTGCACCAGGGAAAGGAGGGACAGGCAGCACGTAACCAGAGATGTATTCAGACCTTGTAGAAATAAGCTGAATGGTGGACATAGAAAAAGGGCTGGAAACCACCTAAAAAGCGAAGTTGGCATTCCTGGCAATCTCTGAGGAGTTTGACCCCACGTAGCCTGCAACAGCCATACTATGATACCTCGTTATCCCAGTAAAAGCCCTGCCAATCTCTACATTAAAAAAAAATAAATAACAACCTGTGGTTGCTGTGTTATATACACACACCTTTTTCAAGGGGGGAGTGGGAGGGGGGAGCAGGAGGGTATTGTAAAAGGAACAGAATTGCCTGAAGACCCTTTCACAACCCAAGAACGTTTCAGCGATTCTCAGTTAGTATTGCCATTATTCCTCAAGGAAAGCCTTGACTGTCTGCTAAAAGAACTACAGTCTACAACATAAAAAGCAGTATGAAAGCTTGGCAAGCTGTTATTTATCTTATCAATCAAGCAGGTTCACAAACACATTAAATCATAGGCCATTTTCACAACTGGAAATTGAACATGTTGAACTAAGATTGTTGAACTAAGGTGGCTGTATTCACATAAATAAATAAATAAATAAATAACAAGCTATCATTTACTCAAGAGCTCTGTGTTAGTATGGCTGGTTGTATCCAAAGGCAGATGTATCAGACAAAATCAGAAAAAGCTTTATGGCCTTCTCACATCACAAGCAGACAGTTGACTCTTCCTTCAAAACTCCAAACCAGCTAAATACCCAAAGTGATGGATCTGCCACACAGAAAAAAAGGTAACCAGTCACAGACTTGGCACTCAAAAAAGACAGAGGGCTTAGCACAGAGGGCTTAGCTTTGCCAATTAATTATAGGCCTGATTTATATTTTCTGCCCTTACCCAACTGAACCACAGAAACCTCACCCCCTTTTTTCATTAAACAACAACAGGAAGGATTGACTCTGGCTGACACAGACAAAAGGCTCTGGTTGGCAACAAAGCATTGTACACAAATACTCAATGAGTAAAACACGTAGAGAAGGAACAGATACCTGATACAACAGGACTTTTCCTTTATCTAACAGGGAAAACTTTAAATCATCATTCAAATCAACAGCGTGTCACTGGCAACAGTCCTAAATTCAACAATATAACAGTTGTTGGCCCACCCTAATGACAACCCTTTCAGGTTTTATAAGTTAAAGGTTCCGCAGCAAAGGTCTCATTTTTCTGTACACCCTGTTGAAGTTATTAAAATTCCATTAAATAAATGTTAGAGTCTGTGAGAACACACAGTAGTAAGTGCTAATTCAGGTATTCCTGTGATTAGTTATTCTACAACTCATTTACTCCCGTTATAAAAACTCTACAGTAGTTACCATCACGCCATGGGTAAGAGACACTAACATGATGCTTTGAGTTTTAGCTTTTATATTCTGTATTGCCTACTGTAAAACTCTCAAGTGTCTTACAGCCTGCTGCTGCTGCTCTCTCATGCTAAGACAGACATAACAAAGCCTCTGGGTTTGCTCTGCAAGGACACCTAGGCCGTGCTGGGCCCAGAAATGTGTAAACCAACATCTTGGAAAGGGGACCTGAGTTTAGAGAACTTGCATCAGTAGCTAAAGTTTTAATTGGCAAATTTATGCTGATTATGCAAATGAACCAAACCTATAAAAGTGTGAAGAACTCGTGACTTGTTGTCCATCTTGGGGTCCATTTTGGAAGTAGCCTCTGGGCTCCCCAGGGTGTACCTTTGAAGGCCTTTCAAATAAATACCACCTTTATTCCCTTACTCCTGTCTAGTCTCTGTTTCCAGGTAGCCTCTTCAGGCACCAAACAAGCTTCATGTACTAATTCATTACACTTGCATCAAGGATGTTGATCGGTTTACAGATAGATACTGAGTAAAGGTCTTAATTGGCAGCGAGTTTCCACACTGGGTTTCATCCAGAGTCAGTGGTGAGGCACGAGGAGGTCACTCTTCAGTGAACTGGGGAATTGTCAACACGCCAGCCAATTCACTCTGGCAAGGCTCTTACAGGAACATTTCTTTGTTTGAGCTACACGGGGCATAAAAATTAAGTTCTGCACTTCCCATAAAATCAGTTCAGATGCTTTATGTGATCCATGAAGTTGTAGTATCAAGTAAATCAGTATCCAGTAAGTCATGATGATACCTGCATGGACCTGCACTTCAATCCCACAGATGTAAGCAACATGTATTTTTTAGACCATGCTTGGTTCATAATACCCAAGTACTTTACAAGCCATCACATTTTTAATATTACTGATAAAATACTCATCTTCACCTCATAAAAGCAGATACCCTTTTAAATTAAAATCCTGTGATGCTAATATGTGACAGACTAAATTATTTCAACTGTCAGCCAAAAAAAAAGTGAATTCTTCTAGTAAAAAAAATAAAATTCTTTCTATGCTAGCACTTAAGTAATTCTAAACTTCATCTTAAAACTGACACTTTTTTTGACAAAGGCTACACTTCCTCTTTAGTACAGGTTCTCCAAAATATAACTGCAAATACAATTACCCAACACTGTGATACAAAATTCTGTTCCTACTGCACTGTACACTCATCCAATATAAAGATGCACAGACAAAAAACACATACTGGCATTTACTGAGAAAATACAGACACCGCTTCCATTGCCCTTTGGAAGTGACTCCAGAGCTCAGAAGATATTCACAAGGCACAAATGAAGCACTGCATTCTCAAATGTCTGACCAAGGGGAGGCAAGCAGAGGAATTGTCAAACCTATCACACAGGCACAGACAAAAAGCTATGTCCACACAAGAGAGATATTAAAGATGTTCCAGAATCCTCCTGTGACATTTAGACTTACAAAAACAGCAGAACGTTATAGCAAGCTAAGCTAATTATCAAGTGTCAAAACCTGCACATTGGCACAAATCATATTTATAACCAGCAATGTCAAACAGTGAAGAGTAAAGAAGGTGTTAATAAAATTTGCCCCCAAAATTTAAACCTCAAGCGCACTTACAAATCAGATACTGACTTGTCTCAAAACTGGCAAAAAGCTGATATATGGTGTCCTTGAAATGTTACAATGTATTATCATGGATGACTACTCAACATAAGCTAATTAGCTTCCCTGCTCTTAAAGTGAAATTAAAACCTTTTATAAACAAGTTATGATGAGTTATAAAATCCAAAGCAGAAAAGCAATCAACCATGCAAATACAAATAAAGCAGTATACTGTAAAGGCTAACAACAAGACATGCTATAAATAAAAGCTCTTAAGAAAACTGCTCAAGGTCAAATTTTATCAGTCCTCTTTGAACACTTGATTCTGCGGGCCTTTTTAGTTACAGAGTTCGTAGCTATGCCTATTCATAAAGCTACTCTATTATTTTGAAGGCATTAGAGAATATGCAATTTTTTGTAAGTATAATACTCTGTGAAATTAAAGACATTAAGGAAAATACGGTAGATGACTCACAAAAAATACATCCTACTAATCAGGACAAAACATTTTCTTCATCAGGAAACAAACAAAACCAAGATGCATGAAAACAAGTGGGCAAGTCATTTTTTTATCCCTAATCTTATTATTCAAATTAATGGGTCATTTCAGCAATTCACAATTTCAATCTACCAAAACAATCTATCAGAACTACTCTTTATTGCCCTTGTTTTTCCACATAAAAATGTACTTATTAGGACTGCAAGTATTTTTAAAAGTGCTTATTTTCAAGTAGCTTTCATTGTGAAGAACAGCTTATTTTTGAGGGAAGGTTCTGCACATTTCCCTAACTTCATTAAAAAAACTAACTCAATAATTCTAATTGCTTAATTTCTCATTGCAATTTTTTCACATTTTTCACTTCAAGGATCTCTATAAACAAATAATGTTTTTTGTTCTCTCCAATTTTAGTGCACTATCACAAGTCTGAAGTGCTTGCTTCGAAACTTCAGGGCCTGATCCAATCTCAGTCTAGATACTTCGGTTTAAACATTCCTTTGCAGGAGGAGCCGAAGATGTTTTCTCTAAAAGTTTTAAAGCAATCTGAATACAATCCTTTGTCATATGAACTGGTAAAACCTTTCTATTTTGAAATGTAAATTTCAGAATCCATTTTCTTGTAAATAGTCCTTTTAAAAATTAAAGCCCCCTGCCTTCTCACAGATTCCACCTATACGAAGCAGAAAAACGGGAGTACAAAAGAGATCAGACTCTGCATCTCCTCCATTTTTTCCCCTCCATATATCTTTAATATAAATACACTAAAAATGATGTAGCTTACCAACCAAAATGGAAGCATGAAATGGTACATCAAGTTTGTTTGATTTTTGTTTTTTCTAAAACGCCACAGAATACAACATTTTTCTAGAGGAAAAACAAGCCTAAGAAATTAAAAAGTCAAAGAAGCCAAACTAGAATTGTGACAACTGATGAATGATTTACTTAAAGAGTATTTTTATAGCTGGATAGAACAGTCAGGAACAGTTTTAAATGTCTCCAGATGCAATTGCACACCTTTGCCTCTAGATATAATTTTTTCAATAGATAAAGGTCACAATTCAGAAGATTTCCAAAACAATTATAAAATCTAGTATGACACCACATCCAAATCTCCCCTGATGAGGGCTGACAGAGTCTGAATGCTCCTTTGGACACAAGGAATAAAAAGAATAATATATCAGAAAATCCAGACACCCACAAATAAGGAGGTCAAGTCAACAGAAGCATATGGTGTTCTGTCTGTGCACTGGCTTCAGACAATAAGGATAATTAAACACATGATTTGTTTGAGAAGAGTTATTGGCAGCACTTGAGCTGAAGGTCTTCTTTTAAAGCAGAGAACAGCAAGCTACAGTGATGGGGGAAAAGCAAACAAACAAACAAACAAAGAAATTGCACATTTGCAAATTATTTGTCCTGATCTGACTGTTAACTTTACTAGGATTCACACTTCCATGACTGGTAAACAACACTGCCCAAGACCCTATGGATGAATATAAACCTCAGGGCCTTTTAGGTTCCAGCTATTTGGTTCTTATTTTATTCTCAGTGCTAAGAAGTACCTCTACTGGCATTTCTTCTTTAAGGGGAAAGTGATATAAAAAGGTCACTGAAATCATATGCTAAATCTGTCCCACAATAAGCAATCAGTATTCAACACATCTCTGCCCCTGAATAGAAACACCAAGGAATAAATAAAAGCTTCATAGATTCTATTTCCCAAAAAGCAAAGCAGTACAACAAAAATTATTGCAACTTCTGTTGTACACATTCATTGCACAAAGAGTTCAGTTTAAGAAATTGACAAAAGAAAAGCTCAGCTGAGTATACAAAGCATTGAATTCATGTAACCTGGACAGTAACTCTTTACAGTGAAAAAAAACTATCTTCAAGTAACTGTCACTAAAATCTCCCACTTCAACATTTCTGACATGTCTTGCACAAGACTTAAAGTGTACACCAGTGTAAAAGAAACTAGGAAACCTTCAACAACATCACAGTATTACCTGAAAAACACAATTTACAGTAACAGCTTTTACAAGGATCATTATGTCACAATTATTTTTTCAAACTAACTGCCAAATAAAAGGCAAGACTATAACTATACTGCTCAAGCAAGCACAAAGCTCCAGTTTAAGCAAGCATTACAACCATAACACTGAAACACAAGATACAGGAGAGGTCAATAGCCAGCCTGCATTCTTGGCAACACTGAAGGACTGAAGCATATCAGGTGAAAGAAAGCATTTCTGTTGCATTTTTTAACATATTAAAATAAAACAATCCATTCTACATTTCTACAGAAACATGTGTATTAAGCATACATGTTGCATTCATTTGTTATGTTTGCTTCCATCATTTAGTTTAGATGTGTGTATATATACACACCTTTCATTGCTACCAATGAAACAAGAGTATCTTCTAAAAACCACATAACAGCTAATTACATTCATCCCTAACAGGACATATCAAAGAAGCCATAACTGTTGATCTGATCTGAGCAGGGTGTGGCTTTAAAATCAGCATCTCTGTGTGGTATCATAATTTCAACATCAAAATAACAACAAAATCTAACCTTGATATAACACATTTCTTTCACATCTCTTAAAAGTTCACAAGAAACACCCCCTTCACCTGAAATACTTACAGATTTGCTGACCATGTAAACAAATGTAATTACCCTGTAGGTAATTCAACCTCTTACAGTCAGTTTGACTACAAGTCACCTGTGACATCTCATGTTTCTCCTCAGATCTCAATCAGACAGTAATAGTTTCAGCTACTTTCTACAAACAAGCACATATACCTACATTAAGATATCAAACTATTCATGCTATCTAGTGGTCTCAAGTTCCTGGGGAGTTCTTTCGTCATGGTTTTTTTTTTATTTTAAGGAAAAATATTTCTCTGCATACCACTTGTTATAACCTACTGAACTTCTAATTCCATTTACTAACATAGCATTCTCTGCTGTAACAGAATTCATGAAAGTAGGGGGTTTGATTCTCCTTGTTACTGACTTGGTAAGTTAAAAGTGGAAAAGGATTTGAAAGAGAAAACAAGTTTCCATTAAATTACCAATTTGGTAATCATTCAAGCTTTCTCAAATCCTCTAACTCTCACCTCTTGCAAATAGCCAGACTTGTGCAAAACATTTGACACTGTCCTGCACAACATCCCTGTCTCCAAACTGTAGAGACGTGGATTTGACAGATCAATCACTCAGTGGGTAGGGAATTAGCTGGATGGTTGCAGTCAAAGAGTTGCAGTCAATGTCCCAATGTCCAAGCGGAGACCAGTGATGCATGGTACCCTCAGGGGTCGATATGGGGACTGGCACTTTTTAACATCTTTGTCAGTGACACGGGCAGTGGGACCGACTGCACCGCAGCAAGTTTACCAACACCACCAAGCTGTGTGGTGTCCGATGCGCTGGAGGGAAGGGATGCCATCCAGAGGGACCTGGACAGGCTGGAGATATGGAACCAAGTGAACTTCATGAAGTACAACACAGCCAAGTGCAAGGTCCTGCTCCCCAATAAGGGCAATCAAAGTCCAAGTGGAGAATGGATTGAGAACAGCACAAAGAAGAAGCAGTTGGGGGGGGGGGGGGGGGGGGTTGGTTGGTAAGAAGCTCAACAGGACTCAACAGTGTGCACTTGTAGTCCCCAAAGCCAACCGTGTCCTGGACTGTACCAAAAGCAGCGCAGCCAGCCGGGTGAGGGAGGTGAGTCTGCCCTTCTTTGCTCTCATGAGACCCCACCAGGAGTGCTGCATCCTTTCCAGCACAGGAAAGACACAGACCTGTTGGAGTGAGTCCAGAGAAGGGTCATGAAGATGATCAGAGGAGCACCTCTCCTATGAAGACAAGGTTGAAAGAGTTGGGGCTTGTTCAGCCTGGAACGAAGACCTTACAGCACCTCCAGTACCTAAAGGGAGCCAACAAGAGAGCTGGAGAGGGACTTTTTATAATGTTGTGGAGTGATAGGGCAAGGGGAAATGGCCTCAAACTGAAAAAAGGCAGGTTTAGATTAGATGCAAGGTAGAAATGCTTCACTGTGAGGGTGGTGAAGCACTGCAGCAGGTTGCCTAGAGAAGCTGTGGATGCCCCATCTCAGGAGACATGAGGCCAGGCTGGATAGCGTGTTATTAGCACCATGCTCTGATCAACTGAGCTAATCTTGGCTGCCTCATAAACAGGAAAACAACGGTCTAAAACAGCAACAAAGATGTTTTCACGAGGTTAGAGAAGGCACTACTGAGCTTCTAGTTAGATTTGACTAAGGCCATTAGAATGTGTGTGCCACAAGGTATAAGAAGGTGAAATTTTAAATGTTTTTGGTGACAAGTATAGAGTCTCGAAAATACTCAGTGCAGAAGATTAGTATTTTGGTTTAAATTTCCCAAATTACTGTGCTAATTACATATTTTAAATTATTTTTCCATTATAGTACTCTTCGTCAGTATTATTGAACATTAAGTTGTGATGCTGCAACAACACTGAGAAATACAGCACCATCTGTATTGCAAATGGGTTAAGATTTCTGAATAGAATTATAATTTTCATATTGATTCTTTCTGTAACAAAGAAACAAAGAGTTTGTAAAAGAACTAGCACAGTGTAGTAATTACTCCCGCGGAAGAAGAGATCCAAGAAGCATCATCTTAATAAAGATTAACTGAGAAGAAGTTTTTCTTTTCCTTACAGTAAGGACTTTGGGTTTTGTTAGTGATTTGTTCCCAAAAAATTTTGCATTGTCAAAATTGGATGGAAAATTCAGTTTTTAATTTTGAAAGATGCAAATCAATAAAGCCACAGAAGGTTTTATTAAGTGTCCTGCTACTTTCATACCATTACTGCAGTATACAAATCAATTTGCTATAAAGCTTTTTTTTGAGAATGAGGGGTAGAATCAACTGCATCAGCCATACACTCTGTAGTTCCACCTAAACAACACAAACGGCAACATCCCCCTTTAGTATAACAACCTAACCTAACAACAAACTCCTACATTTAACTTCCATTTTAAAAATGCATCTATAATATCTCAATGAACAACACAGACAAGTAGCCTCTAATGCCTTTTTCTTCTATGGCACATTTAACAATAACATGTACAAAAAGTTAAGATATATCACACAACACCGGTATAGATAAAAGCAAAAAGCTGAAGCACAGATTCTTGCCAGGCCGTAAGAGGTACTCTCCACCAATTAAAAAAATTACCAAGTACAAAAATACAACTATGAACACAATCACAAGCAGTTTGTCTCACACTTTGAAGAAGGATTAAACCAGCATGAACAATCCAAAACTAGGACATACAATTTACATGTAAATGCCTGCTTGAGTTTTAAATAAACCATCTCTCTCACCTGGCACTCTGATCAAAGTTTGTGAGTCTAGAGAGCACCAGGACTATGAGATGCAGAGGGTACACCCAAACCCAAACATAGATACTGCATCCACACAAGCTTCACAGTTTGATTTCCTACAGCAGTTTCCACCCCTCCTAACTCACAGGAGGCTCTGTCAGAGCAGCCCCTGCTCTTTCCCAAGACTCTATTCCACACCCAAGACACTCTGCTCCTCTGCCCTAGCCTGCAAAACCAGCATTCAGCCCAAGCACACACAACCCCCTAAAATAGTTCCCCATGTATGTCTTCCCACACTTAACAGATCTTCTACCCTTGAACAGCATCTGCCTTTAACCCCAGCAGCAGCAGTGCTGCAGCAGTTCTGCACCCACTCACTCAGCAGAACGTGAGCAGTGGCTGCACAGACAGCAAACTCCAGCAGTGCTGCTGAGCTCCAGACCCTCTCCCTTTGCCCGGCCAAGCAGAGGCTCTGTCCTCATCCTAACGGCCTGTTTCCTTCAAACTCGGAGGAATACAACATTAATTTGTATTCCACAGTAAATTTGAACCAAGCCAGACTAAAACAGTATTATGAAGGAGTGACAGAGGGAAAAGGAGGATACAGCAGCATGTTTTAATGCAAAAGAAGCTGCAAGTGACATTTCAACTTTTGAAAAAAAGCCAGCCTACATTCATTATCCAAGACATTAGCTTATCTTATGACTGCACTTAAAACAACTTAAAGCCCTTACTACAGAATATACAAACATACTGTGAATGTCCTAGCATCAATTTTTTTCCTGCGTAAATACAAATTCTCAGCTTCACCCAATTCAAACTTTTGATCACTTTAATCTACACAAATAGCTAAAATACCAAAAAACCCAATTCAACTTATTTCTGGATTCCCAAAATACAACAACAAGAGAAGTCTTCCACTCAGTTACAGCTTGTTCCAAGTTAAACACTTTCCTCAAACTAAGTTAAATACAGTTAGGTCTAAAGCAACATACTACAAATACAGAGTAAAGCCTTAGTCCCTTTTTCAGCATCTTTGTGTAATACAAAATTGCATTCTATACAACTGCCTTCTCAGTAAAGCAGTGTGGAGGAGGAGAACAAGGGAAAATGAGCCCTGACCTGAGGGAGTCATCTCTACCTATGAGAAAGCAGTTATTCTATCAGCATGTGTGTACATACAAGAATTCCAGAAAGGTCTCCCCTATTTCTTCCAGAGCCTCTCTCATCAACAGAGAGCGCAAACAACCTTTGTGCAAAGCAAAAATGTTTAGCCCTGATGCTTCCATGCAAACAAACTCTACAACACACGCACCTCTACACATCCTCCAGAACATGACTCACAGGACATAAACCAACCAACTGTGCAGTAACTGAGTGGCTGATCCCTCTCAGACATCCCAAAAGCACATGGACTTGAGCACTATTGTATAATTGCTCAGCAACTACTTATCACAAACATGCACTTACATAAAACTTCCCAAAGGTGTCACTTACTGTGCACACTTAATCTGTGTGTACACAACTGGAATTTCTGGTCATGCAGTAACCTTGTGAGTAACAGGATGCCTGTGTAGCAGCATCCACCCATCCAGGCTGCAGGCTCTGCATCTGAAGGATTTCTGCCCAGGCAAAATTTCTGTGAAGAAATTGACGTCATGTCCAGGAAAAGCCACGTATATAGTCTCAAACCTTGTCCAAGAATAATCACATTAATGTGCTCATATACTCTTGAACATTCAGGGCTCAAGATTTTTGAGGGTTAAGATGCTGAATATTCTCAGTATAATTAAATTAGAGTCCAATGTGGCAAGGAAACAAAGTATACAGCAAAGTAGAACACAGTAGCACACAGAAAAAGCAACTACTTCTGACAACATGAAAGCTTCCAAACACTCTATCATGATTTGTTTCTACTACAGAATTGTCAGTAACTCAGTGAGTTTCTGTACATGTAAATCAAGATGCTCTTTCTTCAAACCATTCCTTTCCCTCCTCTCAGAAAAAAAAATGTACACATACAAGGCAGGAACTACAGCAAGAAAACGCAGCTTCCTAAACCAAGATTAGTAATGATTGATCTACAGCCAAATGTTTAACATATTAATACATCAGAAGACAATTCATCCAGCAAAAATAACTGGTCAGAGCAGTGCCACAACCTCACAATTAACAGCACTATTTTAAGAGCTGAAACTCTTAGAAATTCTTAATATCCTGGGCACAAAGCTCAAGCCACTGCGAAAGTCTGGTTATTGTTTCCGCACACGTTAAAGGGTTGAGGTTGCTGATGCTCCTTGTTTCTTTGTGCTTTGACAACTGTGTTGAACAAACTGTTTCTGAGAACATATTCTTTCTAACTTGTCCTCCTTGCAAGCAACTCAGGATCAAAGCTTCATCATGCTCACACATTGCTGCAAATTAACAACAACCTTGTAAGTCAAATGTAATCCCATCACATTTGTTTTATTCAAATCTCCCTCTAACAGTACCTCTACAGTTTATCTCTAGGGGCTTTGCAACCAAGAATGAGGACTGTTTATTGGCACAAGCACTTCACTAACAATTCGTAATGGAAAAAAGATTTAGTTCAGCCCATCTCTGAACTGTCTGACGAAACTTACACATTCATGGCATTGATATGTAAGACCACAATGCATCTGCAGGCTACTATAGCAAAATTTCTGCTTGATAAGCACTGAAAACTTTTAAATTCTTTTTGAGCATTACATACTAAAATTATATACTGTCACAAGCAAAAAAAGGGGGTTCTGTTGTGTACAGTTAGATAGATGGGTGGCACATCTGTGGGCAGCATCCACAGGAATAGGCAGAAAGCTGCATGAAAGCTGAGGAAACAACCAGAAAAACAGCTGGAAGCACAGCTCTAAAATACTGTAGAGTAATTGCTTTTTAGGCAGAGACTAGCTGGAATAAAGCCTTTCACTGTGAGCAAGGAAGCTGCTTTCTATTCACTTTCTGCCATGCTCAGGAAAACAAAAGAGAGTGCATTATAAACGAAACTAAATTACAGACTTAGCAGTGCCTCATCTTAAAAAGAAACAACTTTCAGGATTCTAGTCCTAAGGATTGTATCAATAATGAAAAAAGATTTTTTGTTATCCCAGCAGCAAATAAAGTCATAATTACACAGCAGGAATAAGGTTACTGAGTAAGATACTACTCCAAATTGTGAGAGTGAGGGGAAAAAAGGGAAAAAAAAAAAATCACACTTGAAAATAGAATTAAGTCCTTTTTTTAACATTCTTCTAACCCGGTATGTTCACAGCTTCCAGCTATAGAAGTGGCTGTTTATTGTTAATAACAGTAAGAGACTAAAAATAAACAGATAAGGGAATCTGCTAAAATACAAGCAAATATTTTATGTATTTTAAGGGATCAAATGACATTATTATAAAGAGCAACTCTCACATATCTCATGCAAACACCAATATTATTTAGTAATGAAACACACTGTCTTGTTGCTCTTGGCATAAGGAGAGATAAACCTGGCAAATATCAAGAATAACTAACATAATTTAGGTTAGAAGGGACTTCTGGGGGTCATCTAGCCCAATCCCCCACTCAAAACTAATTTCATCACAATTGCTACTTCAAAGCTGGAGCATTCCTGCCAGCTGTAGGTCTTCCCTGGCTAAGATTTATTTTGGAAGTGTCATATTGACTTTAAAAATCAGTGTAACTCTCTCTTTTTGTGCTAGCCCAAATCTCTACTGGTACCAATTATGGTATCATTTACTTGTCATTGCTGGTTTAACTTACTCTTGAAACTGCCTACATGGAAATTCTTCACCACCAACCCCTCCCCAACAATCTACTCCAGTATATAAGTATACTCACCATTACAAAATGTGTCTATTATCTAACCTTCCTCTCCCATTCAATTTCAGTACCTTATATCCTGTTATTCACTATGGTCACAAACAATAGATTATGTCTTTTTTTTTTTTTTCTCTTTTGGCAAGAAATTATTGGCAAGAACTTTTAATACATTTTAAAATTTTCCTCCTGACTCTCTTCTCACACCTCTCCTTTGAGGTAAGGAATGTCAAGACACTGACTGTTCCCTTATGGGGTAGACTTTCTGGATATTTGATCACTTGTTGCTTCTTTGAACCCCATCAAATGAATGTATTTTCTTTCCAGTGCACCATCCCAAGGCAGATACAGCACAAAACAAAGCAAAAAGAACACTTTCCATGTCTTGCTGGAGCAGTAGACTTCACACTTATTTCCGTACACCTCTTTTTTGTTCAACTTCTGTTGTTTTCTGCAATAATGTGATGAGTCACATTTAGCATGACTGTCATTTTTACCTATAATGCCAACACCAAATTTCTTCCCAATACTTCACGTATACATTTGATTTTCTTCTTCTTTACTGCACCCCATGTTTTGACTGGGGCACTTTCACCTACCTTCTAGCCACCATTCACCCTGATTTCTGACTCGGTCTCCAATTTGCCTATCTATTTTAAATTTCAATCTCTTTGTCTACCTTTGTTGCTCTTCCTATCGTGGTGCTGTTTGAAATCCAGTAAGAATTCTCTGCCTCTAATCATCTAGATTTACTAAGGAAAGTATCAACTATTGTCAAAAAAGGACAGATCATTGCAAAGCCCCTTTTACTCGCTTAAAAATGTTACAGTAAGCTATGAGCAGTTGTGTCAGATGCAACTGTTTTACCTGGCTTGGCTAAATTACCTCCATGACAGTCTCGACAGTCTCTGGTTGTGAGCAGCAACCAGCATTTTGCAGGAGTTGTTACCAAAAATTGGTAAAAATAAAACTCCTTAACGCCAATGCAGCATTAAGAAGCAGGCAGTCCTTATTTGGCTGGATGCACGAGAGGCTATCTCATGGAAGCACGGAAGACTCAGGCTGAAGAAGAATTAAGAGAAGCCACACTGAGCAAAAGTATGAGCTTTCCCCAACTCCAACCCTAGGCTGTAATCAAGAGCAGTGCCTCAAGATGTTGACTGAGCCAGATCCCGTTAAATACTCTGGTAGCAACCAAGTTTTATAATCCCATAAACTGATGAGCTAACCTAGCTAGCAGGTTACAAAAAATGCAAGGAGCAAGGCAGTGCTGCAAAATCCCTTTGGTAGCAATCCTTTTCACTGCAGTTCTCCAAAAATCACTGGTGCCAGAGGAGATCTGCTGCAACAGTCATAAGACAGAGACAAAGATGCTGCAGACCTAAACACAGCCCCACCTGAACAGTTATGCCGCTCTTCTGCTTTATTCACCTGGGACAGGGTGTTCACTACATGTACAGGACTCTCAGTAACCATACCTAACCTACATTCCTGATTGGTTTTAATGAAATTCAACTATTTTTAGTATCAGTAAGCTATAGGCCAATTTCTTGTTGAAAACAAGCTTAAAGCGTATTTTAGATAAAGAACAGAATAACATTTATGTGCTAGTGTTAAAAAGAAAAAGGAAACTCTTACTTCCTTTTATTTCAGCTCCTGGAAGATCCGCAACAGAATTTCCGAAGGAAACCAACATTTCCCTTCTGTTCAACAGAAATGAAAGAGCTCTCTCTTCTCCAAACTGGCATAAATTGTTATAAGCACTTTCCACTTCAGCATCCCAGCCTCTCCCTTCCCTTCCCCTGCCTTCACACCTCCCAGTTTGTAGTCCCTTTAACTTTTTTGGTTGGTTGGTCTTAACTCACATCAGTGGGAAATGAGCGTCTAACTCTGAAAATCAGAACACGCAGTCAGAAGGCTGTAGCAGCATTTACATGCATAACAGCTTCTCTTAGGATCCACGTAGAAACTAAGGTGGGTTATGGTTGCAAAATACTAACATGGAGCTCTCAGATTTCTCACCTTTTCTTAAAGAGAATATGCATAACCACTGCCAAGAGTGAAGACAGACAGAGAGACAGACAGATCAAACAGATTCTGTCCTCCATGCCTTGTTTCCTCTGTGGTTCTTCCTGTAGGACTCTTCTTCCTCTGAGGATAAATATTTCTGCTTCTTACTCCAAAATTAGCCACCACTGGCTGAGGCTTTTTGTTTTAGTCTCAGTTAGGTTTTGTTATCCTTGCTAAGTTTAGATGTTTTTGAACACTTACGATTATTGTGGCTGAGAACCAGCATGGTAATTCTAATTTTGTGAAAACAGAGGAGACAGAAGATGACATTTTTGTTATGAAGCCCAGGCCATTTTCTCTCCAAATGAGAGAAAACACACTCAGCCTTCATTACTTAAGCATGAGTGAATGTTTAGTGAACTAGGAAGATATTTATCTATCTCACAAGTTCTCCTGGAGGTCTTCACATTAGAATTTGTATTGGTGTACCAAAATAAGCCATCCCCATGCAGTGAGGAAATCCTGCAGTTATGTTGACACCCTTGGATGAATTGAAAACCAGAAGTTTTTCAACTAATTCTTCATCATTAAAGAAGAATGATAAAATACACTAATGGTTTCAGGGTGCTATGAAAACAACATAATTTAGCCAATCCTGAAGGGCTAAATTGCATCAGATTTTCACAATGCATATTGCATACCTGTTCTCACCACTTCAAGTAGCCAAACATCTTCTAAAAGTGATGCAAGACACAGCCAACAACTGTCTTTGACCGAGAATAAAAGTCACATACTTCAAATGAAAAAATACTTGAATTTCATCCTACCATGCCTGACTAACTCAGTAAAGTTATTTACCTTCTTTACCTTCCTTCCCAATTTCCACAGCTATCAGGAAGTTTGTTGATCCAAGAAGAGGAGGTTCTTCAGCATTATGGAGCATAGTGCTCTTCCTGGAACATTATGTACTCAGACCAATAGTCACATTAAAGAACAAAGCATCAAGACTACACACTTTACTAGCCTACAACCGCTTTGGTGTAATTTTTGTGACTGGTCTAATAGGTATGCAGTACTGTTCTGTACTGGTTAGATCTTCTTAAGGGCAGTGCCTTTAGAGCAAAAAACCCACCATATTTCTAGAGCTCACAAATGAGGCAGTGAAGACCAGTGACCCTGAGCAGGTCAGTAGTACCAGAAAACACAATCCAGTCCAAAGAGATTATATTAAGCATAAAGTTATTCCTTGCCCAAGAGCTCAGTTTTAGGAGGAACTCAAGGACATCTTACACTGGACTGACTGTGAATGTGAAGTGACTGCAGATCCTTTAAAAGCGTTTCCTCTGCACACCACAGTAATCAGCATTTTTTAAGATTCCATTTCCAACATCTACTTCATTCATGCTAACCATATCACATTTTTAACGGTAGAAAGTGGTCTTACAATTGACGTGCAAGAATCCCCCAGGAGACGTCTTTCCCAGGTGCATTCAGGGCTTGTACTGCTTCCTTACAAATACCAGTGCTTCTACACATTGCATGAAGTCCAGAAAGCGACAAAGATCTTGGACTAATTTTGAATACTCTCTCCAACGACCAAAGATATTTCAATCAACCTTCTTCAAACACAGTTATATTAAAACCAAAACCATGTCAGTGGTCATTTCATGCAAATAGCAATATCTGCCTTGTGAAATGTTATTCACATAATCAAACTTCTGGGTAAGATACAGCCATGCTCTTTCCAGCAGTGGCACCTCAAACAGAGTATTTCCTTCAGCTCCTGACAACTTCTCAGCATATCTTAAAGTTTGTAAAGCATTGTTCTGCTGAGACAAACTTTTGTGCTTTAAAGTAGTACCAAAGTCTGTATCCCTTAGAAGTGCCTAAATCCTATCTTGCATAGACTAAGACTACATATACTTGCTAGAGGAAGATATGATCTACGAAAGTATCACATCATCCCAGTCTAATTGGTATTCTACAAACGATGCTACATTTTAAGTGACAATTATCCAAGATCTTAGTTTCTAAATTAAAATTAATCACTTCAAAACTGATTACGGTTGTTAAAAAAAAGCATTATGCTTCTGCTTTAAAAAGTAGAATTTGTTTTAGTTATCATTGAGCAATTTGAGGGGGGTTGCTTTTCCTTTAAGAAAGTACAAAATAGCATTTTCTTTCTAACTGTAGATTTAATTTGCTGTCCAAAGATTATAATAAATACTTACAGGAACCTACATGTAATATAAATGTAATGACCAACAAAATATGATGATCAAAGAATGTGACACCCCACAGCCTTTCAGGGAATGGGAACAGCAAGCTATGCTTGCTTCTAACTTAGCCACTCAAAAATTTGTAAAGAAAATTTTATCAATTAATTAAAATACCATCCCACAAGGCTATAAAATTACATTGAACTGGAAAAAAAACCTTAGCAAATGTTTATCGTCAGTTTCTGAAACTTTTCCATTGTGCATTGATTGAAAATGTAGTACTGAATTAACTTAAATCTGTTTTGATTTTGAATAAACTGTGAAAAAATTAAAAACAATGTTCTATGTATAAACTTCTCTTGAACAATATTATTTAGACTTTAGTTTCATAACTGTGATTTATGATTAATTAACACATTACTGATGTCGTTACACTGATTTTTATTTCACAAATTATCATCTTAATGCTCAACAGCAAGATCTCAAAGAAGATAAATGCAGAACTTCTATACCAACATAAAGAAAGTATTGATTCTAAGCATTCAGATGGAAAACAAAAGTATAAAAAAAACCAGAGCAGTCTAGCTAACAAAAGCTTAAATTCTCGCAAAGTGCCATATAGTGTACGCTCTCCAAATAGCAGGTTTTTGTTAATTTAGCAGAGACTTTTCTCTGTGTCATGCTTTACAAAAGAGAACAAGCCTAGTATGTCATGTATCAGGTAAGAAAGGAAAAAAAACTGAGAAAGAATGTCATAGATACATATCTTTGCTGAAGTGAAAGCAAAACTCTTATGAGGTTCTTAAGCAGGAAATTAGTAAAAATGTAACTACTGAATTTGTTATTAGTCAAAATGAAGAAAGTACTACTTACAGTGCTATTCAGACACCCTTTTCTTGTCTGTCTTAGGCACATCTACGCTTTTGTTGTCCAATATAAAAACCTATATATTACCATAACCTTGAGAACCTGACATTTTTCCTGCTGCTTGCATTCAGAAGAGTAGCCTACCAACCAACTGCTACAGCAGAGATCACCACAAAGCATCTGCTTCTTCCACAAGTGCCCAATGGAAAAAAAAATTCAGCATGCCACAGAACTCATCTGCTTCTTCTATACTTAAATAAGGGTTACAAGTTGGCTATGCTACAACAGACAGTATTCCTGGAAAACATTAGCTTCCTCCAATTGGACCTGAGGCACACCCGAAAATATTTTCTGCAGAACAATCAGAACAAACAATCACCGAAGATGAAATCAGTTTTAAAATTACTTCATCTTTGATGGGCATAGTCTACTATTTTTCAAGAGATCAGATGTTTATAAAATAAAAGAACCAATCCTTTCTTCTTCTAGAAAACACTGTGGAACAAGTTTATTTGTTTTACTGAAGGACAAAACCAAATCATCTTATTATCATAAACAATCCCAACCCTTAGAAAAACTGAATTTTTCAGGGTTCACAGGGAGTGCAGCAAGATCAAAGATAGATGAACAGGTAAAAGTCTACTACACAAAACAGTTACTTAAGTATTTTATAAAATTGCTCATGTTATTTTAATAGATGCATTTCCTATTACCTAGTCGATTTGCTCTTATTATTTCACTTCTTATACGGTACTTTGACAACAAGTATTTTAAATTTTTTTCAAAGATGGCAAAAAAAGTCTTTCAACAGTGTTGATTGGCAGTTTGCCATTGCCATCAATAAATCACCAGGGAAGACAGAAAGCAGCACCAAAAATAACATTCTCTAGTTAGGCCCATTGGCCATATGTTACATGTGAAAAAAAATAAATAAACCACCAACCAAAAACAAACATATGTTTCTCCAACAACCATGAACCAGGAAACAAAATATAATAAAATCAAATCTCAACTCTTCAGCCTTGACCAACCCCCTCCTCCAAGAGCAGCATTTGTTTTTATTCAGGTATGGTTTTTTTTTTCCTTTTTAAGTCAGGACCACTCGAAGTTAATTTTCCCAAACTTACTAGCAACTGTTTATTTCTGACCAAGGCAGTGCCTTCTGTAGCAGAGCTAGTCAACAAGCAATTTACAGATTGCTAACATACAGCAGCAGCACACAGCCATATGAAGGTCAATTTGGTTTTGGAGCTTTTTACTTACCTTTCCCATTTTGCCATGCAGTATACCAGGACAAACTGAGGAAGGTAGTGATGAATACTAACACGGTGGCCACAGTTCCATTTCGGAGCCTCATCTCATTTCAGCATCACACTTGTTTATGTTCTGTTAGTGATGAGGACCTATCTGTTGGGCTTGCTGCAATGAAGTCAGCTGAAGTACTCCAGCAGCAGCTGGACAGCAGCGACACAAAATGTAGCTCTCAGGTATCAGACGTATCATAAATCAATCCATTCCAAACTGTTTTATGCTTTCTTATAGTTCTCATCAATCCAACTTCTCTTTATTCTTCTAGTACTGTTCAAAGGAAACAAAATTTTAACATATTATGCCAAAAATACTTATGAGAGTCCCCAAAGAACCGAAATACACTACACCCTCATTGTTGTGTCTTACATGCACCTCCCTCTCACTGCTTCAGTCTTGGCTAAGAGAACAGAACTTGTTAGATTACTGTGTGCCTTTTCTAAGACTGTTTGCTTCTGGGGGAGCTGTATTTCACAGAAATTTGGTCACTGAAGGACAAACATACCCATCACCAACACTACAATTTTATTCTCAACTCAAAGCAAGGCCATGTGTCACCTGCCAGGTGTCAAACTGACACAAGAGTTGCTTTCAGGATGCAGCAACTCAAGGCCCCACTCCTAAGACCTCACTTCAACAAAACCCCTGTGAAATCAGTGAGGCCTCACGTAACTGCAGAAGCAGAACTGCCTCCAGTGAGCTGAGAGACCAGAGCTTTGAATACCATGTACAAACCTACATTGCTCATCTTTCCTCTGCTCAGTGCAAGAGGATTTGATCCATCCGCAACCATTTTTTTTTCCTATCTCAGCTGCAGCTAAAGCACAGACTACAGTCACACATGCAGAGACTGCTCCATCTATACCAACTGGCATCAACCCAGAAGCTCCCAAAAAGCCATGATATGACTGTATCGCTCCTCTATCTCTACCACACAGGCACAAAGATAAAATATAAGTTACCTACATTTCAGTTTTATCCTTGAGGAAGGTTCCATATCCTGGTATTAGAAAACCATCAACTGGCCAAACACAGCCAGCATCTAATCACACTGTCCTAAGCAAGACAAAGAGTATAGGGCAATAAATAAACCAACTTTAAAAGAGAAGGGAGAGGCTTTCAAAGTATTAAATCATCCTTTACAGTAGTCAAACATTAGCAGTCGGCATCCTTTCAAGGCACTGCCAGGTTTTTTCCCCCACTATAAACTACATCTGATACAAGTATGTTACTCAGCAATAAATAACTTGCTCTGCATTTTCCTTGGAAGCAATCTCCGTCACCTTCTTGCCTTGCTGCATTCAGAACAACAGGGGAAAAAAGTACTTTTTATTATTATGGTACCAAGAGATTCCAGTCAAATCTAAACTACTCTTCCCAAGCTTATATCACAGCACATACTACGTTTACCAAACAGCTCACAAAACAAGGCATAACCAACAGGCACGGTTAACAAAAGAATGGAAGCAAACAATAACGCTGCAGAACTACACGCTCTTGTGTTCAAATCTTGGTCACAACATCCAGGTTACAGGAAGTGGTTACCTTTGGATCACGGTTACCTCACCTATAATGCTAGTAACGTGCTCTGCTTTGAGGAATTTCATGCACAGATAGGTTTGTCGCTTTAAACATTAACTCAGAAAGCCCACAGTACCTATGAGAAACTGAACAAATGCAAGTACATGGGAAGCAGCCAGAGTGGATGGTAAAATTCAGTGAGAAACAAAATAATGAACTGGAATAGAAAGAACTGCAAAAGGCCTTATGATATGAGAAATGCGAGCTCAACAAGATGAGAGATAAAGACAACTGAGACACCTACAGAGAGCTAACACAGAGAGCACAGAATGCCAGGAAATGTCATCAGTACCAGCACTCTGAATAGGAGACGGACATAAAAGCCAGAAGTGTTGGCAATAATAATTAGGTGATAAGATAAAAGTCTTGATGAACTTTAACAGCAAGGAGAGGCAAAGATCCCAAGTCCCAAAGTTTTATGAGGACTGTCTATGTGAATTTAGGAAGTTCATGTGATTCCCAAACTACCAGAATAAGCAACTAGGATACTGACACTAACAGTTTAACTCGGCTGAAGTGTCTCTGAAGCAAGGATGCCTAAACTCTTATCTACCTTCACCATTCTTTCAGCATCAGTCAGATCTCTCTGGAGCAGCTCAGGTGCGCACAAAGGACCAGGCTGCAAGCCAGAGGAGTTATCCCAGTGGGAGCAACTGACAGCTGGTCCAACGTGCTAACAAGAGAGGGCAACCAGGCGAGTAGAAATATCATCTGATAATGCAAGGAAAGTGAACCATCTGCCTTGCCAGAAAATGTGGGCATAATTTTTACATTTACTGCAACAAAATCAAGATGTTGAGATCAGGGCCTCTCATTGTGCTGACTGAATCCTCAAAAACACAGTCAGAAAAAATTCAGAAAACAAAAAAGTAAAAAGAACAGTAGCAACATGATTCAACCAGAAGTCGGTATACACAAAATTGTGTCAAATCAATAATTATCACGGGTTTGAGTTGGCTGGTTCTGCTTTCATCCTTCTCTTCGGGTGTTGTAACCACTCCTCTTAGCACAGGCACCAGCAGCTCAGCTACAGCTCAGCAGTACTTAGATGATTATTCAAGCATTTCACTATATCAAACTGCATACATCAAGGCCATGCATGAACCAGACACGTTCCAGCTTTTAAAAATGCATATAGCTAAACCAGCAGAAACACATGTGTAGATGCACATAAATTATTTAACTCCCAGGTGGTCACTTGAGGTTTGTTCAATAATTTATAACACAATCTAAACAAATTTAACTGAGGGGTAATCCAGTTTGAGATGACAGTATGATAAGGTATAACTAAACAGATGAAGCCTATGAAATTTGCCAGTGCCATTATGACCTGAACCTTTCCCACTGTAGACCAAAGGGAATGACCCGGCTGGATACTGAAGGCCATGGGTGCTGAAGGTGCCAGCACCTCTCGGACACTGAGCAGAACCCTACTGAATCACATCTTAAATAAACCAAGAAGTTTCTACTTGTATCCAGACACTCCCAAAATACATACAAAGCATATTCCCAACCGCAGACCATAAAAACTGATACGCTCCAGTGCGCCTGCAAAGGCTCTTCACATAGTTGCTGAAGGGTTGGATGGTGCGGGAACGCAGCACGAAGCGTGCCAGACTTCCGAGAGGATGAGCCAGACCCCATCCTGACGGGAGGGTGCGAAACCACCTACCGCGGTAGCAGTGCTGCACTGAAAGGTTGCTCTTGAAGGCACGGAAGAACGGCCCGTGAGGAAACGGCAGCGAAAAGGCAAAGGCGGCGGGGACCTGGTAAACAGGGGCTTTTCCACCTTATTTCCACTGACACGCTCCAGCACAGCCCGCGGCGCGCAACCGGCCGCCGGCACCCGCCGCCCTCAAAACCGGGGAAGAGGGATCGGCTGCCTCCGTGGAAATCGTCCCGAGTTAGTCAGGACCTTCCCCAGTGTCCCTCCGCCTCGGTCACAGCTATCTCGTCGGGGAAGTGAAAAATCGGG